>CM076975.1:37993553-38280293 GCA_039105355.1 Benthosema pterotum | reverse complement strand
AAATGACGAAATCTGGCAAAAGCGCAAGGGTATAGCATTACAGTCTTGCTCAGCATGCCGTTTTTCCCCGTTTTGAGATTTTTTGAGCATTTTCGAAAAAATGTCGAAATTTCGAGAAAAAAACGCAAGACTATAGCCTTACGTTTTTTCATCATTTTGAAAGTTTTCGAAAAATGACAAAATCTGGCAAAAAAAAAAAAGCGCAAGGGTATAACATTACAGTCTTGCTCAGCATGCCGTTTTTCACCATTTTGAGCATTTTGAGCTTTTTCGAAAAAATGTCGAAATTAGAGAAAAAAAACGCAAGGCTATAGCCTTACGTTTTTTCATCATTTTGGAGATTTTCGAAAAATGCTAAATCTGGCAAAAGCGCAAGGGTATAGCATTTACAGTCTTGCACCCCCCATGCCGTTTTTCACCGTTTTGAGCATTTTTGAGCGATTTCGAAAAAATATCGAAATTCGAGAAAAAAAACGCAAGGCTATAGCCTTACGTTTTTTCATCATTTTGAGATTTTCGAAAAAGGACGAAATTGGCAAAAAAAGCGCATGGGTATAGCATTACAGTCTTGCTCAGCAATGCCGTTTTTCACGTTTTTGAGAATTTTCAGCATTTTCGAAAAAATGTCGAAATTTCGAGAAAAAAAACGCAAGGCTATAGCCTTACGTTTTTTCATCATTTTGAAGATTTTCAAAAATGACGAAATCTGGCAAAAGCGCAAGGGTATAACATTACAGTCTTGCTCAGCATGCCGTTTTTCACGTTTTGGCAATTTTGAGCATTTTCGAGCATTTTCGAAAAAATGTCGAAATTTCAGGAAAAAAAAAAACGCAAGGCTATAGGCCCTACGTTTTTCATTCATTTTGAAGATTTTCGAAAAAAAAATATGGCGAAATCTGGCAAAAAGCGCAAGGGTATAGCATTACAGTCTTGCTCAGCATGCCGTTTTTCACCGTTTTGAGCATTTTGAGCATTTCGAAAAAAATGACGAAATTTCGAGAAAAAAAACGCAGGGCTATAGCCTTACGTTTTTTCATGATTTTGAAGATTTTCGAAAAAAATTGAAAAAAAAGACAAAAAACTGGCAAAAAAGCAAGGCTATAGCCTTACGGTCTTGGTCAGCATGCTTTTTTTCATCGTTTTGAGCATTTTTGAGCATTTTCGAAAAAAATGTCGAAATTTTGAAAAAAACGCAAGGCTATAGCCTTACCGTTTTTCATGATTTGAAGATTTTCGAAAAATGACAAAAACTGGCAAAAAGCAAAGGCTATAGCCTTACAGTCTTGCTCAGCATGCCGTTTTCACCGTTTTGAGCATTTTTGAGGCATTTTCGAAAAATGTCGAAATTTCGGAGAAAAAAAAACGCAAGGCTATGCCTTACGTTTTTTCATCATTTTGAAGATTTTCGAAAAATGCGAAATCTGGCAAAAGTGCAAGGGTATAGCATTACAGTCTTGCTCAGCATGCCGTTTTTCACCGTTTTGAGTCATTTTTGAGCATTTTCGAAAAAAATGTCGAAATTTCGAGAAAAAAAAACGCAAGGCTATAGCCTTACGTTTTTTCATCATTTTGAAGATTTTCGAAGAAAAAGAATGACGAAATCTGGCCAAAATGCGCAAGGGTATAGCGCATTACAGTCTTAGTCAGCATGCCGTTTTTCACCGTTTGAGCATTTTTGAGCATTTTCGAAAAAATGTCGAAATTTCGAGAAAAAAAAAACGCAAGGCTATAGCCTTCCGTTTTTTCATCATTTGAAGATTTTCGAAACAAAAAATGACGAAATTGGCAAAGTGCAAGGGTATAGCGCATTACCGTTACAGTCTTAGTCAGCATGCCGTTTTTCACCGTTTTGAGCAATGATATTTTGAGCATTTTTCGAAAAAATGTCGAATTCGAAGAAAAAACGTATAAGGCTATAATTTTTTCATCATTTTGAAAGATTTTCGAAAAAAAAAATGACGAAATCTGGCAAAAGCGCAAGGGTATAGCATTACAGTCTTGCTCAGCATGCCGTTTTTCACCGTTTTGAGCATTTTTGAGCATTTTCGAAAAAATGTCGAAATTTCGAGAAAAAAAACGCAAGGCTATAGCCTTACATTTTTTCATCATTTTGAAGATTTTCGAAAAATGATGAAATCTGTCAAAAGCGCAAGGGTATAGCATTACAGTCTTGCTCAGCATGCCGTTTTTCACCATTTTGAGCATTTTTGAGCATTTTCGAAAAAATGTCGAAATTTCGGGAAAAAAAAAAAAAAAAAAAACGCAAGGCTATAGCCTTGCGTTTTTTCATCATTTTGAAGATTTTCGAAAAATGACGAAATCTGGCAAAAGCGCAAGGGTATAGCATTACAGTCTTGCTCAGCATGCCGTTTTTCACCGTTTTGAGCATTTTTGAGCATTTTCGAAAAAATGTCGAAATTTCGAGAAAAAAAACGCAAGGCTATAGCCTTACGCTTTTTCATCATTTTGAAGATTTTCAAAAAATGACGAAATCTGGCAAAAGCGCAAGGGTATAGCATTACAGTCTTGCTCAGCATGCCGTTTTTCACCGTTTTGAGCATTTTCGAGCATTTTCGAAAAAATGTCGAAATTTCGAGAAAAAAACAGTCTTGCTTAGCATGCCGTTTTTCATCATTTTCAAGGATTTTCGAAAAATGACAAAAATGACGAAACCTGGCAAAACGCAAGGCTATAGCCTTATGGTCTTGCATAGCATGCCGTTTTTCATCGTTTTGAGCATTATTGAGCATTTTCGAAAAATGTCGAAATTTTGAAAAAACGCAAGGCTATATTACGTTTTTTCCATCGTTTCGAGGATTTTCGAAAAATGACGAAAAATGACAAAAAGATGACGAAACCTGGCAAAACGCAAGGCTATTGCCTTACGGTCTTGCACAGCATGCCGTTTTTCATCGTTTTGAGCATTTTTGAGCATTTTCGAAAAATATCGATATTTTGAAAAAACGCAAGGCTATAGCCTTACCGTTCTTCATCATTGTGATGATTTTTGAAGATTTTCGCAAAATGACGAAATATGGCAAAAACGAAAGGCTATAGCCTTCTGGTCTTGCACAGCATGCCGTCTTTCATCGTTTTGAGCATTTTTGAGCATTTTCGAAAAATGTCGAAATTTTGAAAAAGCGCAAGGCTATAGCTTCACGTTTTTTCATCGTTTCGAGGATTTTAAAAAAATGACAAAAAATGACGAAACCTGGCAAAATGCAAGGCTATAGCCTTATGGTCTCGCACAGCATGCTGTTTTTCATGGTTTTGAGCATTTTTGAGCATTTTTGAAAAATGTCAAAATTTTGAAAAAATGCAAGGCTATAGCCTTACGGTCTTGCACAGCATGCCGTTTTTCATCGTTTTGAGGATTTTGTAGGATTTTCGAAAAATGACGAAAATTTGAGAAAAAAAACGCAAGGCTTTTGTCAAAAAAACAAAACAAAAACAAAACGAAAGGCTATAGCCTTTGGTGGTTTCATCGTTTGGAGGATTTTCAAAAAATGACAAAAAATTAAGAAAAATGGCAAAAACGAAAGGCTATAGCCTTCTGGTCTTGCACAGCATGCCATTTTTCATCGTTTTGAGGATTTTGTAGGATTTTCAAAAAATGACGAAAATTTGAGAAAAAAAAACGCAAGGCTATAGCCTTACGTTTTTTTCATCGTTTCGTGGATTTTCGAAAAATGACAAAAGATGACGAAACCTGGCAAAATGCAAGGCTATAGCCTTACGGTCTTGCACAGCATGCCGCTTTTCATCGTTTTGAGCATTTTTGAAAAATGTCGAAATTTCGAACGCAAGGCTATAGGCCTTACGTTTTGAAAAAACGCAAGGTTACAGCCTTACCTTTTTTATCGTTTTGATGATTTTTGAGGATTTTCGAAAAATGGCAAAAACGAAGGCTATAGTCTTCTGGTCCTGCACAGCATGTCGTTTTTCATCGTTTTGAGGATTTTTGAGGATTTTCAAAAAATGTCAAAATTTCAAAAAACGCAAGGCTATAGCCTTACCTTTTATCGTTTTGATTATTTTTGAAGATTTTTCGAAAAATGGCAAAAAATGGCAAAAACGCAAGGCTATAGCCTTCTGGTCTTGCACAGCATGCCGTTTTTCATCGTTTTGAGCATTTGAGGATTTTAGAAAAATGTCGAAATTTCGGGAAAAAAACGCAAGGCTATAGCCTTACCTTTTTTCATCGTTTTGATGATTTTTGAATATATAGTAGTACACGGTCTTGCAAGGCATTGAGGATTTTAGAAAAATGTTGAAAGTGAGAAAAAAAACATAGTATGTTGTTTTTCATCGTTTATGTTACTTCATTCATGACGATTTTCAAAAAATGACGAAACTGGCAAGGACTATAGTCCACGGCCAGGCTGTAGTACACAGTCATTTCGAGGATTTTTGAAAAATGTCGAAATTGAGAACGTCATAGGAAAGTATGTAGTTTTTGGACGCTTTCATCGATTTTCAAAAAATTACGAAAACTGGCAGAAACAACAGGCTATATTAAACGGTCTTGCACAGCATGCCGTTTTTCATCGTTTTGAGGAAGTCGTTTTTGACGATTTTCAGAAAATGACAAAACCTGGCATAAAATGACCGGGTATCGTACACGGTCTTGCAAGGAATAACGTCTTTCATCGTTTTGAGGATTTTTGAGGATTTTTGAAAAATCTCGAAATCGAGAAAAAACAACATAGTATAGTATGTTGTTTTTCGTCGTTTGGTGATTTTCAAAAAATGATGAAACCTGGCAAAAACGACAGGCTAGTACACGGTCTTGCAAGGCATGTCGTTTTTCATCATTTTGAGGATTTTCACAAAATGTCTAAATTGAGACATTTTAGTCGTTTGTCGTTTTGAGGATTTTTGAAAAATGTCAAAATCGACAAAAAACAACATAGTAGGCTATAGTATATTGTTTTTTTATCGTTTTTATCGATTTACAAAAATGACAAAACCTGGCAAAAATGACAGGCTATAGTACACGGTCTTGCACAGCATGCCGTTTTTCATCTTTTTTTAGGATTTTTGAAAAATGTCGCTATAGAAAAAAAAACAACATAGTACAGTATGTTGTTTTCATTGTTTTCAACGATTTTCGAAAAAATGACAAAACTGGCAAAAAAAGACAGGCTATACTATGGTCGGCACAACATGCCGTTTTTCATTGTTTTGAGGATTTCCGAAAAATGCCAATAATCAAGAAAAAACGACAGGCTATAGTACATGATCTTGCACAACATACTACACCTGCGCCGTTTTTCATCGTTTTTGAGGATTTTCGAAAACATTCAAAATCAAGAAAAAAAAAAAAAAAACGACAACAGCCTTCTCCAAAATCACCCCACCTGATGGTCTACTTGACCAGGGGTTTATAGGTTTTTCTACATTCATATACAGGTGAAGGGAGAGACATAGAGCAAAGGTCATCATGAACTATAACTAGTAAGTAGTAATACATTCAAACTGCAGAAATGTTAAACTGATAATGAAATCCCTGTTAAAAGCGCAATCAGGTATTACAAATATATACATTGATTGCTAACTGACATATAGGACAAAATGTGAAACATTAAGCTCACACAGCAGGGATTCGAACCCCGTGCCTGGAACCTGAGGCTCGCAGGAGTACCGACTACCGGTGTGTTGTGCATATTCACATCATGTCCTACATAATAAAACCACCCAAATCATATTGAGTCTGGGAAGGTGGGGCTAAGGGGAAATTATGAGGATTGTCATGTAAGTGCCGCTATTAGATCAGGCTTAACCATCTGGTAGACCTATGATACAGTACAAATACAAATGATAACTCTAGTGATGATGCTGATACACAATAAAAACAATTAAGCTGTGCTGTGTTTTAATGACACAGCACAGGGGAATTCCAAGGGGAATTCCACCCATTTTCAACTTTTTTTTTCTGAGAGTGTAAATGCATCCAAATGAACCCTAACGGGTTAATTTGGTACCATTTGTACGCTCTCAGAAAATAGAAGCGTCTAAAGAAATCCATTAACATGGCGAAAATACGTATTTTCGCCATGTTAATGGATTTCTTTAGATCATCAAGATATCACTAGTGGTTTTCTTCAGACCTCCATTTCTTGGGAACACAGAATGGAGGGACTTTTTTTTATCATGTCCACCCAGCAGCACCTCTAGGGTATACTAATTACATATTAGAATGTTGAAAATGGGCGGACTTCCCCTTTAATACTACTACTACTACTAATAACAATAAGTAAATAAATACATCCTAAAAACGCTGATGATAAGCAAGCAAACCTTCGTCTGAATCTGATGTAACGTCTCACCTTTTTAACCACAAGTATATGTGACAGAAACCAGTCATGAACAATCCTAAAATGAGCGCATCCATTAAAGGTAGGGGAAGTGATTTCACTTTTGTCAGATATCACCCAAAAAATATTTTTTTTTTCTGTTAAAATGCTCTATTATAAGGTGTGGAAACCACATATGGAGTTTCCCCCTCCCCCACGTTAGCAGAGGAGCTAATAAAAGTTTACCACAATTCTCCTCCAATCAGGAGCGAGCAGCATTATTTACTCTGAGGTTCACATAGTGTAGCTACTTTTGGGGGCCCCTAGTGCACCAGGCTGGTACTACACCATGAATTTCAAATCACTTCCCCTACCTTTAACAATAACCGGACAAACAACCAGGAATTGCGCCCTCTACCGATATATTGCCAATAGAAAACTGCCATAGGAAATATCTGGCCAAAAGGTCCATTTTATCCGTGTGGTGGGGGGCTCAGAGTGCCAACACTAAGGTAAGTAGGCTTTGTAATGACACAAGACGTGTTTATTTTGGTGAGTAGGTAAATCCACTCCAGAATAGAGGCTGGTCGGGTGGAGTAATGGCCGATCGCACTGAGAAAAGCAGAGCTCCAATGCAAGTCAGACTCAGAAGCAGTGGGGCTCTGGACCAGAGCTACAGCGGGTCCACCTGGGAGCGGATCCGAGCCGCGACACTTCTATGACATTAGGCTGGTTTCCCTTCCACATGCTGTTTTTATGTGTAGTTTTTTCCCCACCAGCCTGTATGGACACTGCTTTACTCTGTAAATGTGACATGACGAGTTGTTTAACAAACACTAGCAGCAGCAACAACAGCGTCGTTGGGTGTGGGTGAGTTTGGGAGAGTTGGCAACACCACGCCTTTTTATGGGCCCCGTCACACCCAGCTCAAGACATAGGCTACATTTAAAGGAATAGTTCAGATTTCTGGAACCTAAGTTTTATGAAATACTTGCCGTTAATATTCATGGTCTCGTCCTCCACCAGCCATGTTTAGGACCTCACAGGTGATTCAACGTCTGATTAGGCTTTAAATTGGTCTGGTTAGCCTAATTAGACATTGAAACACCTGCGAGGTCCTAAACAGGCTGGTGGAGGACTACAGATGAGACCATGGATGAGGCCCATGAACGTGGTGTCAATTGCAATTCATTGATTGTCAGAGTCCAGCATGGTGGGTGTGTTCTGCTCTGGTTTTGGTGTCTTGGTGAAATATGAAGTATAGTAGTTCTGGTCATTTTGTGGACTGCACTGGGGCCACACAGTGAAAGTAGAATCCACTAAACTAAAGTAATTTGTATTGTTGAATTATTTCATAAGCAGATGATGTATTGGTCTATCTTACATTCAGACATTCAATTTACATAAACATGACCTTTTTAGATATTTCCAAATAAGAAACTATTATAATAAACAAATTAAAAAAGTATGATATCCACCCTATAATACAAATCTTAGGTGTACAAATCAGTCACACCCAGAGCCATATCTCTTCTACACAAGATTGGAGTCAAAAGAGATGTACTGTATTGTTAAAAACAAAAGGGGAAAAGAAATGAAATGCAAGAGGAGATGCCAGAACAGCTATGGGAGAATATGTGGGAAGGTCACCAAAATTAAAAGTAAGCAACTTGGAATTCTACAACCATGTTGAAGAGATTGCAATAATATGAATTCTAACTACTCACATACCTTCTGGGATTGGCCAGAAATAAAAGCTTTGTGGGATACTGTACAGATTGTATGAGGTCATGGGTTATGATGTACCTAGAACTGGTCCTGTCATGCAGCTGGGATATTTAGAGGGGACGGTTCATCCAGGAGATCAGTATCTGGTTAGGATCTTTTTGATTACAGGGAAAAATACTATCACTAAAACTATCTCAAAAAAGAATCCCTAGGATATAGACAATGGTGGGACATAGTGGATGGTATAGAACAAATGGAAAGGACGATCTGGGACGGATCTATACCATAAAAGAAAATGGTTTGTAATGTATATAAGATGTTGAAAGGAGAGGTGTAATTGTTGTTTTTGATTACATATGGTTTTAAATCTGTCCCGATGAAGTAAATGTAGATGTGTAACTAACAACACAAAATGATGATGCAATGACACAGGCTTCAGGATGTCACAGTATGTGAAATGACCACAAGACACAGTTTATGGTAGCATGAGATAACACCTGTTTATTTGTACTTTGCAACACATTTATACGTGCATATCAATTCAATTTGAACAACAATGTCTGTATAACAATAAAGAATACTGATAATGTCATACTATTACAATAACAATGCCTCTATATCTAAGATTCAAAAAACAATAATCCAAAATTGGAATAACACAGGTAAACAGTCAGTTTAGGAAACCATTGTCTTTCTTTCAGCAGCCTACATACTGTACATCACGTTTTTACAATTAACAAACCTGTTTATTCTGTGTGCGATGACTAGGAAACATATTTTGATGTGAAGACAAAAAATACAATAAGGATAAGCTGTGCTTGGCTCTCTACTGTGCTTTTTAATAGTTGTGTTCACAGCTTCAGTGTTCACAGCTTCAGCCCTGCCTTTACTCATTTGATGCTGAAGACAGTGTACACACATGCACGCACACACACGCACGCACGCACGCACACACACACACACACACACCACACACACACACACACACACACACACACACACACACACGCACGCACGCACGCACACACACACGCACACGCACAGACACACAGAATTAAGCATGAGTGTGTCAAATGTTCTATAGCCTAATTTGAAGCAAGAGTTGTGCTAAAATGGTTGAAGTATATCTACTATAAAAGGGTTTTTTATCTAACCTAGAGCACCCTATGCTCTAGGTCTGCTGTGTCTTCACAAGGTACCAACAGGGGACAAACTGAACCTTAGTTTGTGGTACAGGCCAGGGGACACAGGGCAGTGATAGACTTTGCTTAGCTGTGAGTCAAATATACTCTAACACATCAACATCAGCCTTATCAAAATATTACATAAAATACTTGAAAATATATTACCCAAAAAGGTCTTAGTCCAACACGTGCAAAAAATAATCACACCTATTATCTCACACAAAACAGGCACGCACCCCCCACACACACTCACACATAAAGTGATATAATAAATTCAATAACATATAGCTTGAGTAATATCAATAGTAGCCTTGGTAACACGTACTTCTTCTACTGACACCATTTTCTTTATAACACTACTATCTATTCTTTTGTTAAAAAGAAAAAAGTGTAATGCAGTACCATAGTACCCTGCACTTTCTACTTCCATTTTACAATTCCTTCTAAAATAGTAGAAAACATTATAAAGTCTATATGAATTTGACATTCTTTTCAAATGTATACTCAATCTTTTAATTTACAATTAACATTACAATTAAAACATTATCAAATAATTGCACAAGATGCTTTTGGTCTTATGTTATGAACCGTGTTACTGCCAACAATGTTTGACAGAGTTATGTGGTATATTAATGCAATAGAAATCTGTTTTTGAAACCAAAATACACCATTGTGGTGCACCAGAGAAACCGTTTTCATATTTGTCTTCAATGCAAGCCACCTGGGCAGGGATATTGTTAATTTAACAGTGGACCTTTAATATGTGGAATACGGTAGGTTCCAAGATGTTTTAGGTAGGTTTCTAGTTTTTATGACGTGGCTCTGCCAAGAGGTTAGCTGTTTATATGTCTCTTTGTGTGTGTGTGTGTGTGTGTGTGTGTGTGTGTGTGTGTGTGTGTGTGTGTGTGTGTGTGTGTGTGTGTGTGTGTGTGTGTGTGTGTGTGTGTGTGTGTGTGTGTGTAAATATCATGCACACTACCGATAGGCCAAGGAAGTATCATGTCCTAATAGCAAGTTGTTTCATATAGCCATAGACGTTTTACACATTTAATTCATACTGAAAGTCATATAGGATTAGGCTGAAACCTTGTCTTTGTTTGTGCTTTCTCGTTTCACAGGATCCCATCAATTATTATTTATGAAGCCAGCTTGGCTACAGATTGAGGGTTTCCATGGAATAAGCTAAATCACATGCAAACTCCGCACGAAGGAGGAAACATGCCACCAGCACCCATAGCGTCCCTAGCAGGAATCAAACTCAGGACCTGAGGCGACAGCGCTATCACTGTGCCACCGTGGCACCCTACTAGTTGTTATTGTTGTAATTACAGTGTTAGTGGTTGCTATTGTTGCTATTATTATCATTAGTGTCCAGATGTACTCTCTCCCTCGCTTTCTCTGTCTCTCTCCATATCTGTCGCCCCAACACAGTTGTTCAGTTGGCCAACCAGCCTGTAACCTAGCAGTTTCCTCCCCTTAAAGAGGAGTTTTTCCCTTGCCACTGTCACGTCACAGGAAAGAAAACGTTGCTCTATATGTAAAGTGTTGTGATTTCACACCGTAATAATAGCATTGAATTGAGTTGAGGGGTCCACATTAATTGGAAATCGATAATAAAATCCCAGTACCTAAAGCAAACAATCCATAACATGGTTAGAAAAGTTCCAAAGTTCCAGAGTCGATCAGATACTGTACACAGCATCAATAATAAATAATACAAACATTGTACAAACGCTCATGAATGTAGACAATACAATGTAAAGACCAGTTTCAGAAGCCAGGAATGTGGCAGTAGGCCTCCAGAGAGGACAGCAGGATGTAGACGAACCAGAGGGAGAGGAAGAAGAAGAAAGTGAGCAGCTTGGCTGTCCGTGGGCCCCCCAGCTCACCGCCCGACACGCTGGAGCGGCGACGGTACATGAGGATGACCACGCACACCAGCGCCATGATGGTGAAGAGGGTGACGGAGAAGGCCAGCGAGCCGGGCTGCACGTGGAACTTCTTCCCTTGGGTCCTCCAGTACACGGAGGCGATGGTCCACGCCACGCCGATGCCCAGGAACACGTTGACGGCGTTGCTGCCCGTCACGTTCCCGATGGAGGCGTCGGCGTACTGGTCCTGAATGGCGGCCACTTTACTGGCGAAGGTGTCTGTGGGAACACAGCAGATCGTATGAGAGTGTTGTGCCGAAAACTAGAGAGCATTATATGTCAACTATCATGACATGTCCAATGTAGGGACGCCAGGTTGAAAGTGGTTCAGATTTTCTTTTTAGGTTGTAGAATCTGCCTTTGTATCTGGCATAGATTACATAACGTACACACAAGCCAACACATACAGAGCCTACCCACAAAATACTGTACTGACGCCTGTGTGTGTGTGTGTATGATTGGTCAGTCATGCTTGATGACTGACACTTGGCATGTGCTTGTGGCGTTATTTGCTGTAGAATGTGTTGGATTTATTTTTTTGGAAACTTGTGTCTTTATTTATGACTTAATACAAAAAAGAAGCTCTCTGAGAGTGTCCCAAATGCCAAACGTCTATTGCAGGCCCACTATTTATTCTGCATTTTAACCACGGACTACCCAAAACTAAAGATTTTCAATTTTGTGTCCACAATTTAGACAACTGGCAAAACGTTGGTCAGAATAACAGTTCTTCTACATTTTCTAAAGGTGTAGATTCTTGAAAATTAGGTTATTCAGGTGTATTTGACTCTTTTAAGAGTGTAAATTTATGATCTCAAGAGTTAAAGATCTATAAGGGTCCATTTGGTTACCAACTGTCCATCATTTAGCTGAGGACAACCTGGAATCCTCTCAAGGACCGCTGGTGGTGTCCGGACCACTGGTTGAAAACTACTGCAATTGCAAGTCTTTGCATACGGAGAGTATAAAAGTCTTCAGGAACCATTTATAGATTTTGCTTTAAATAGGTGTGGTTGTCACAAAATCCCAAGGCAAATCCTAGACGTCTATCTTAGTCACATGGCACACACACTGTTTGGGAAACACCGGTCTAGAGCTTATAGCCTAGGAAGAAAAAAAAAAAACCTAGACGCTGTCATGTAGACACCCACCTGGGACAGAAGTGCCAAGGGCCACAAACACAACAGCAGTGACAGAATCTTTCAGGCCCACGGTGCACCCAAAGTGAGACGCTAAGTCACCCGTTATGGCTGTCAGAGCACCTATGAGGGAGATGGAGACGAAGAAGCAGGCCCAGCCGTTCCAGTACTCTGTGGGCGGAACAAAGGCAAACAGAACCTTCCAGAACACCGTCAGGAAGTGCATGATGTAATCAAAGCAGGAAGGTAAACGCTCTTCACCACTGTCCTCCTCGTCGTCATCACCTGGGGGAGATGGAGAGAGAGAGGGAAAGAGGTGGAGAGAGAGAGAGAGACAATGACAATGCAGATATTACACACATCATGTTATGCCACTGGTCACTGTTTCTTAAAGGGGATATAACATGGATTCCTAAAATTGTTTTTAATACTTATTATCATATCGTATACAGTATGTCCCTCAAGCTTATTTCTAATGGTTTGAGCCTCAATCACCACTGATATAACCAGTCCTTGTCATTTTTTATGGACACTTTAGCTGTAGTACCACAATGTCCTTAGGTGGTGGGGGTTTGAATTTCACGTCCCTTTAATGTGAAATTGGCCCTCTTCTTTTATTTGTAACACTGTGAAATTAAAAAGTGTCAATTTAACTCTAAGTGGGTATAATATGGAACATTTTATATAAATGTCACATATGCAAACTGTGGCAAAAGTGGTACCTTTCATAAAATCCTCATATAAGAGAAGTTAATATAAGACTCGCAGTATTCGCATGTACAACATTTGTCATGGGTATAGAGGGTGCTAGTAGTCCTTTTATAAGTGGAGTCTGTCTGCATGTCTGTCTCCAGAGCTAATCTCACAAACCACTGGGCCGTTCAGAACCAAACTTTGTATGCACACTGCCAGCAGGCCAAAGATTTAATTTCTAGAACCACATATTTAGAATTTCTATAACAAATGTGCTCTGGTAACTAAATTCGATGTTGTATCAGGTTGTCATTTATGCAAATGTGAGGAAGAAATTGGTCGGGGTGTTTTGTGCTTTTATTGTTCTGTTTTTTCATCATTATGGCAAGAAGAAAAGATTTGTCTGACACATTTGTCTTAATAATTAAAGATGAAGGAGAAGAAGAATCATTCCCTGCATTTTCAAACATTCACGATTAGGCTGGTGCTCAACAGGCACTGTTCTAGTATAATACGACATAATAATGTGAAAGTCCAGCTCTGAACGGGTTGAAACCTTGCCTAAATTTGGAATCATACCCTACATCATAAAGTCAAGGACTGACATCACCGGCTGGCCAGATGAAGTTCAAGATCCCCATTGGAGCCACGCCATTCCCATGTGGGTCATTCCATTTTTAAATTGTGTCTAAAAAGCATCTTTATTCCTTGGCTTTTAACCTAGTATGTGAGTTGCCTGCTTTTCTTTTTCTCATATGGTCTCATCAAGCTACCCAAATAAACTGAAGAGAACATTGTTTATCTGTTACTTCTAGAAATCCAGTTGAAATTGCCTTGACACTATGCACACATTACAATGTGCCCATAGCCTCTAGTTACTCCTAACAATCTATTGTCTATTTTCTGTTCTTTAAACTGCTGTGTGTTTTTATTGTCATGTTTTATGGGGTTTCATTATGTTGATTTTACAGTATTTTGGTCAGAGAGAGAGAGGCTACACTACAAGTGGGACACTTTCCAAAATGCCCTCTCCGTGTTTGCATTGGCAAATAAAGATGAGATGATAATAGTACTTACTCTTCCATTGTGTGTACATCTACTGTAACATTAACTCCTCATATCTTTTAGCTGAGCCTGGAGTGGGCAATTATATTTGATAGCTCACATAAAGTATTTGCCACAGAATGCATTTTTAATGCCTTGACAATATTTATAAGATGTTGTTTTCAAACAAAGTATAATACAAGTGGCACTATAAACAAAACAAAGACAAACACGGCGGTACATTACGGAATCATCTAGCAAATAGCAGTGGAGCAGTTAAGACTGTAGGAGGGGCAGCAACTAGCGGTTCCCGGAGGTGATTATTTTATAGCCAGTGCAGTCTGGGATGAGCCATTCCAACACTTTATTTGTCCTAAATGTGAAAATCTTTGTGTTGCTCATTATGCAGTAAAAGGAATACACACCCATTTAATATGCAAAATAAACTGGTGAAATGGATCATGCTGAACATGGTGCTGTTAAAGGTGTGTGTGTGTGTGTGTGTGTGTGTGTGTGTGTGTGTGTGTGTGTGTGTGTGTGTGTGTGTGTGTGTGTGTGTGTGTGTGCGTGCGTGCGTGCGTGCGTGCGTGCGTGCGCATGTGCGTGACTTAGAGACACACATATGTGTCTCTAGGTCTGGAATAGACAATACTGTATCATATAAAAACAAAATAAATTAATTAGTTATTGGCCACTGCAATTCGTGGGAGACACATTCTGTTGGGAGGGCGGAACAATTTAAACTCAAGTGTGGAAGGCACGCTACGTCACCCTGCGACTCAAGTGACTGTACTCAAACATCCGCTCTGCTCGTAATTCCGCTCATGCCTCACAAGGACTTTCGGAAAAGGTTTGCCCACTCTCGAGAACGCACGCCCCAGGGACGGAAGAGTCATATCTACCGGTACAACCTTTATGCCGTGGAACAAAATCAGACATAACTTTTTTCATATTTTTAGGATAATGTACCTACTGCAGTGCAAAACAATTAAATTGCCAATCTTCTAAGATTTCCAGTGTGGTTTTCATTACGAGAAATAAACCTACGCAACAAGGGAGCTAGCGCCCTCTAGTGATAGTGATGTCCGGCTTCAGTCGTCTGTAACTTGTTAGTTCCTGCATGCGAGTGCATTTTGAAGTTTGATAGGATCATCTCAGTGCTATTCCTTTATACAGAGTCATTGCCGGGAATTCATTTTCCTCCATTAGAAGCTAATGTTTACATATATAAAGATACAGCATTCCCCCCCCCCCCCCCCCCCCCCCCCCCCCGGACAAACAAAGGATTGCATAAACATCCATTTTTATATTACAATGTCACATCTAAGTTCCTGCATGCTAGAGCAACGTTAATATTCCAAACAGGAGGCAGGCAAATCAGGAACAGATGTATGTGGTCCTCCTTTATCTGGACTTTACTACTGTTCTGTTACTGTTCTGTGCATAGATGCAGAGAATGGAAAGATAGAGGAATAAAAAAACAAGAAAATGATAAGCTGGTGGATCCATTAGGTGAATTATTTATTTGGTGTTAATGGACAACATCTACTAAGACCCAGAAATAGCTAAAAAGAAAACATGGATGGTTTGTGATTGTTTGTGTCGATATGCCACTGATGCAAGCAAGAAATAATCACTCCCAGTAGGGCAGTAGGGCCGAGATCTAAAAGTGGTATATGGTATACCGCTAGTGCCTCAGCGGCATATACCGGTGGCCCAGCGGCATATACCGGTGGCTCAGCGGCATATGCCGGTTCTAGAGTGGTATACCGCTCCGAAAAGTGGTATATGGTATACCGCTAGTGCCTCAGCGGCATATACCGGTGGCCCAGCGGCATATACCGGTGGCCCAGCGGCATATACCGGTGGCCCAGCGGCATATACCGGTGGCCCAGCGGCATATGCCGGTTCTAGAGTGGTATGCCGCTCGTGTTCCACCGGTACATACCATTTCCCAACGGCAAATGCCGCTCGTTTTCACCTGCACATAACACCCCTGTGTTGTGGCACGGTGTTTCGCGACATTGAGGGGTCAGAAACTGAGCGCTCTGAACATGCGCTGGAAATCCACTATCAGCTGCGACGTGCTTGCGGTTAGGGTTAGGGGTAGGTTTAGAGAAGGGTGTAGCAATGTTTGTAGCAAAACCCTCAACCTAACCTCACAGACCTAACGGTCTGTGAGGTGGTTGAGGGTCGGATGTTTAGGATTAGGGTTACGGTTGGAGGGGGCTAGGGTTTTGCGTCTCGTAATTTCGGAACAATGGAAGGTCGCAACAATGGCAGTTCGGAATTGTGGAATGGCACCGGGCCACCGGTATATGCCGCTGAGGCACTAGCGGTATACCATATACCACTTTTCGGAGCGGTATACCACTCTAGAACCGGTATATGCCGCTGAGCCACTGGTATATGCCGCTGGGCCACCGGTATATGCCGCTGAGGCACTAGCGGTATACCATATACCACTTTTCGATCTCGGTTTCATCTGTGGCACATCAAGTTATATAAATATTTTTTCCTACCGTATATAACAGACTAGCAGAGGCAGGCACGGTTTGGATTCCAGCTGCTCAAGGGAGGGTGGGGTTTTCCCAAAGTACCATGTAGCAATGCAGCTTCTCTACCTATTCTTCCTGAACTACTTGAAAGCGACATTATTTGGAAAGTAGTGAGAAGTAGAGGAATACTGTAAGTAGGTCTAGACTAGGGGTAGGCAACCTTGGACTGGGTGCCAACACTGGCACAGTGAAGGGTGATCACTGCCACCGGCATACGTATGAGAGAGATGGGATGTTTCCATTTAAATAATCTCAAATTCATGCACATCGTGCATGCAATTCTATATTCATTTAAACTGAACTCTGACATGGGATGATAGCTATAATTGTTCTAATGATGATTGCAGTGTCCTGATGTGAAAGAAACTCTGAATGTCTTTTTAAAAAAATTGAATTGAACTAAATGTAGGGCTGAAGTGGATAACGTGTGTTTTGCGCTGATAGATTTAACTAAAATCAAATCCACCAAAGTGGAAAAGGCAGAACTGTGAGACTGGCTCAGAATTTCTCATTTTATTATGCTAACTCGCTAACACGTTTCAGCAATCAGCCTTCCTTCGAGCAGAGTTATAATCTGCTCTGAGGATGGCTGACTGCCTTGGAGAGATGCTTTTTCCACTTTCTTTCCACTTTCCACTGATGGTTTAAGTTACAATTATAGCAACCACTTCCCCAAACTGTATGGACAGGGGAAGGGCCTGCCTTTCTTTAACTAGTAGACCTAACTAAAGTTGCTGAATAAAAAGTGAAAGGTAGAATTATTTGCCTGAGATGTAGTGGAGAAGCAGCGAAAGTACTGAATATTGGACATATTCAAGTCTGTGCATGACTTCCCACGGCTGCTGTGCTGCAGATGTCAGCCAGGGTCTCTGGTGTGTGAAATGAGAGGATGTACTGTACACGTTGATTGTCCAGAGACTCACCTGCACTGACAGTCACAGCGCTGACAAACTGTTCTCTCCAGCTGCTGCTGCCCACAACCAGAGCCAGGTTGGTCTTCTTAATAAGCTTATCCACCGTGTTCTGATGACACCCCACAACAACAACGAAACAAAACAAAACAGAATTTTAGTCTCTATTTTCCTCCATACAATTCACTTAAAAAAATACAATCTTGTATCATGTGTACAGTAAAGTGTATTTGCAGTATAATTCATGGTGCATTTATGTAGTGCCTTTGCCCAAGTGCTTTACACAGATGTGTACAAACTGTGAATTACTGTGCATCCACCCATTCATACACGCCAATGACAAAGGACATCATGCAAGCACCAACCAGCAAATCAGAAGCAATTTGGGGTCCCATGTCTTAATGGCACTTTAACAGTAACTCTGGGGGAGGCTGTGTTCGAACTGGCAACTTCGTGTTTAGCACCACTCTGGCCACTCTACCCCTGATCCATCACCACCCAGGCCAACAGCCTTGTGGTATTATGGCCAGTATAGCCTAAATATACTTAAAGTACTTTTGTTGTAATGTTTTTGTATTTTTACCGCATTCACGGCTATGACAACCGCAGGGAAAAGACTCTTGGCCGAGCTACACAGAGCGAGCGTGCGTGTGACGTATGCGCAGTCCGTTAAAAACAATGCACATGCAAAACGCTCCTGGCTACACAAGCTCTGTGGGTGCACGCAGATTTGCTCCACTGTCTCCATTTGGGAGACAATATATGTGTGCGTGGGGGCCGCATACGCACATAAAAAAATAGAGCCGGTCCTATTTTTAGAGTGTGCGTATGTGCGGGGCCCACGCTATCTGCGTATATGGTGTAGCTGGCATCGCTGACATACATTGGATCTTTCCAAACGCGCTGCACTATGCGCGCAATTAAGTCCATGCACAGACGAGCACAAACACTCGGTGTAGCTCGGCCGTAAACCTTGAGCAGTTACTTTTCATTTTGCATCATCACAAGCTAATCACAAATTAGCCACAAACTAGTCACAAACATCGCAATCTAGTTCTCTCTGGTGTTCCAAGAAAACGTGTCGGTTCTGCTGTCTGCTGACCCCCCTCTGTAATTATGGGTTGAGCTGTTGACCGCACTGACCGCATCCTGGTGTTGTTGTTAACAGCAGGCCAAGAATAGTGTTTGGTACCTGTTTCCTCTTCTTCCATAGCAACAACATAGCAACAGATGAGAGTCTGCATCTTGTATGAGAGCACCAGTTGCTCTGCTGCTTCTGCTTCTTCACTGTTCGTGAACAGCTCTGAATAAATAGTTTTTCTTGACAGAAGGTAGAATTAATTTGTTTTTTCGGGGAGTAATTCAACCAAAACATGAATCCTTGAACAAAAATTGCCATTGTACACATTTCTGCCTCGAAAACGAAAAGGGACGGACAGGATAGCGCTCTGTTTGGTGCGCTCAGCCAACCTCGACATCCATCCTGTCCAGATATACTATATAGTCATTCCCCCCATGACAGGATGCTCTGGGATGTATCAGAGAGTAGAACGACGTTAGGATCTGGGCACGCTGACACCTCCCTTGGTTTGTTTGTGAGGATCGGGGGCGAGGGGGGGGTCTGTGTTGTGTTGTGGGTCAGTCATCAGGGTCAGCCACTGCTGCAGGGCTGCCATCAGCGTTGGCAGCATGGTCCTACTGCTGCTGCGGGGTTGTTGACAGGGCCCTTTGTTGCCGTGGAGCCGTCCTCTCGGCTCCGCTGCTGTTCACGTGGCTGGTGTCAGGGCCAGCTATTGCTGCGGGGCGACCGTCCGAGGACTGCTGCTGCCACTGGGCTCAGGCCAGAGTCTGCTGCAGCTGCACAGCTCACAACCGGAGGGCTGTGATTTGTGTTTGGGATGAGTGTTCGGAGAGTGGATATTTGGGGAGGGGGGGTGGTTCATACTGTTTCTTACTCTTACTCTTACTCACTCCGGTTCTGACCCAACCAGAAACGCCTGTTCCCACGATGGTTTTCATTTCTGACCGCCTGCAGTTAATTTCAGAACGCCCGCTCACATTCACAGCAACATTTACAGTAAGTACCATTAACTCCCACAACAATTTCATTGTGATCCAAATATATTTTACAGGGAGAGAGAAACAGAGACAGAGAAAGGGGTAGGTTTAGCCATTAGAGCACTACGGACAGCAACACAGTGGGCTGGGATTACTGATTACTGCTCTTCAGTTATTAATAAACAGGTGCAATAGGTAAGTGTTTGTCAGATGCTGTGTTTGCGTCACTTGCTTATGTGTCTGCTTCTGTAACCTGTTCTTGTCAGCTCTCTCATCTGCAGTAATCCTAAATCCCCCTACAGTAGTTGCCCTGCAGCAAATCCTGAAGGCCCTGCATAGCACTCAACCTGTGCCAGGGCTTAAAGATCACAAGATCGCATGATCCTTAAAGTTCACATGAAAGAAGGGGTAGCAGAGTACGTAGAGGTACATAGATTGGATGGATGGATGGATGGATGGATGGATGGATGGATGGATGGATGGATGAAAATCACACCCATGTGAGGGGTGCTTTTATCATCTTACAACATAGATTACAACATAATACTGTGTTCGCAACAGTTGATAATGTTTGTGTTAGCCTAAAACTTTTATACAGAATACAAAGTTCCGTAAAAGGTCCATAGACTTGGATGATATTATCTGCTCAAAAAACAGTAGTCCAACAGAAACAGCAGCAGCGTCTCATTAAGAAACACAGACAAATGGAGGGAATGGGGAACACGCTGTTCACTTTCTTATTGTCTTTAACTCATGAATAAATAATGTCTATCTAACTATCCTGTTGTGCACCAGTGTTGTTTATTCAGATTTACCCTGCACTGAGTGGCACCCTAGAGAGTACTGTAGCACTGCAGTGCACGGAGCATCTTCTACTTTGAATAATGGAATCAATTAAGGTAGCTGGGAACACTGAAGAAGGCTGTCTGTGGAGCTGCGTGTGGGTGGGTGGTAACACACTTCTGTTTTGCCATGCGCATTCACCATGAAATATCCATCTCAATAATAGTGTTTAAACGTTTTTGCCAGAAGAGTGCTTTGGACCTTTTACTGAACTTTTGTTTTGCAAAAAAATATGCAAAACACATAAAACTATTTGGAAATCTAAGCCCTGCAGACTGTTTCTGATAAAGGTCAGCCTACAGTACATGCTGCCACTGGAATACAGGTGGTATCACCAGCAAAATCCTGAGTATAAAACATGTTTGATTGATTCCATTAAAACTCAGAGAACACCCAGCTAAATATAGTTCTATGCCAAGGTTCCCCCGTTGTCACCCTTATTTTGAAGCGCCAGATCTCCGAAACCAGATGTTATGATGACGTAATAGCTTGTGCGTGTCTTGATCTGGACCACGAATCTCACAGTGCTTGCTCTCGGCCAGGGGTTTGCCAGAAAAGCGTGCATTGAGGGGTGCAAAATCCGACATTTGGTGTGTGATTGCATTTTCAAGATGGCCACGCCTACGTTGTTCCAAATGAAATGCGTCAAAACAGCTAGCGGCTAACGACACAATCAGATCAAAAGATGTATTAAAAAATGTAATCGCTTAGCACACAGACCTTCCTGCTGGCTGCGGAGGATAAGTAAAATCCTGGTTGTGTTCCTCGAGTTGGGTGTGCGGTGCATTAATGATCACAAAGAGCTCTGTTTGCGGTTACCTTGAATTCATAGGACTCCTCAATGACGACTTCCAACCGCGTGTGCTCTCCCAGACTGGGGCAGCCCATCTTGGCCACATCTTCGAGCCCCACCACTGGCTTGTTATCATTGGAGTCTCCTGGTTGCAAAGGAGAAGCATGTTCATGTCAACCCATAATGGACATCACATACAGTAAGATCCACTGTCGATTTAACTATGACAGCATAAAGATTTGATTGCACATGAGTTCAATTTGATAAGATTCCAAGACAGATATATTAAGAGCCCCCATAAATGTCACGATCAACATTTGGAATATGGGACCAGCCATTTCAAATTGGCATCTGTAAGTCTGAGTTGACGTACCATGTTTCTGTCCCACCTCCAGCAGAATGGGCTCCTCCAGGATGATCGTGAAGGTCTTGTTCTTCTCATACTCTTCATCATCAATAATCTTCACTTCCAGCAGCTTCCTAAGAACAGAACACAGGTCATAGTAATGGTGAGTAAGACTGAATCAGATGACAACTACAATTAAAGCAACATCCAAATGAGTATAATTCAAAGGTTTTCAACCAGTGGTCCGAGGGCCACCAGTGGTCCTTGAGAGAGTTCCAGATGGTCCCCAGCTAAATGATGGAAAGTTGGTTAACCAGATGTAACTCTTTGAGAGCATAAAAATGATACCAAATGGGCCCTTGCAAAGTTAAAATATTTATTATCTAAATTAAAGTCTACACAACTAGAGAATATAGATGATTAATGGTCATTTGGATCTGTATGTTTGACTGTTTTGTTTACCAAATGGACAAAGCAAAAGAAATCTTTAGTTTTGGGCCTGTGGGGCTAAATGTGATCAAATGGTGGTCCGTGGCTGAAATGCAGACAAAATAGTGGGCCCTGCTATGAAAAAGGTTGAAAACCACTGGTATAATGCAAAGCTGTCCATGGTGCTGAAGCATAGTTACCTTTATGCTACACTACAGTATTATGCCAGTGGGTGCTGTCCATGGTACAGAGGCTACACACTAAACTAAAGTATTACCACTACAGTATTACCAGTATGACCGGGAGTGCTGTCCATGGTACTGAAGCACAGTTACCGTTATGCTACACTACAGTATTACCGGTATGACCATGAGTGCTGTCCATGGTTACTGAAGCGCAATTACCATTATGCTTCACTACAGTATTACGTCAGTGAGTGCTGAGCTTTAGTTGTGTGGAAAGTGCGAATGCTGCTCGAGATATAAATTCGATTCTGGCGCTGAAGCTTAACCACTTGAACCCCAGCACAGCAAGTATTCTGGGGGGAAATTTGCGTGGATGTTTGTGTTTATATAACTGCAATATGTGACCAAGGCATTCCATCTGTCCATCATGTGGCTGCCTGCAACAATGTGACAAATTAACCATCTTGAATCTTGAGTCATAATTTGAGTGAATGTGATTAGTGTTGGCCAGCCCAGCTTCTATAATAGTGTACACACAATGGTACATTTTAATAAAGCATTTGCTTTCATTCTTTTTCCACACTTACTTATCAGCTGGCCTTGCTGTTCTACCTCACCTCATTGTAATTGTCTGTATCAGCTGATCAACTAGGTGTCAATTACCTTTACAAAGTGCTAGATCTGGAAGATGTACACTAGCACTGTTGCTGTGGAGTACCACACGTAACCTCGTGTCTTAGTGACACATACTGTAGTGTAGTTTTGCCATTTGTTGTCTATTTTGACACAAGTGAAATATTAATCTATATTAACATGAGCTCTGATGCAGCAGTGCAGTTCCTCAACATTCCACAAGAGGGTATGCTCATTCCAGGCCTTCAACCTGTTCCAAAGCAAGATAGGAAAGTGAATGAGAATGAAATCATCCATAGGGTTCACAATGCCAGATATTTCAGATTGTGTCAACGGTGTCACTGATGACGGAAATGCACATTGATGTTCAAAATAGCCAACAACATTCTATTGTGTTTTGTAACAAAACACTCCCACTGAGCACTCCAAGCCCATTAAAGCAACTGGGGAAACATGTGTCACGCCACATGAACCCTGGCTGGTTACATATATAGTAGGCTACATGTGCGCTTTCTTGCCATGCCTCATTGTGAGCTAACTTGCGTGCCTCAGCCTGTTCCATTCTCCTAAACTGTCACATTGAGTCTTATTTCTCTCCGCGTTTCTCCCTAATGATGTGTGGGAGGGTGTCTATTTCTGTCGACATATACACTCAATGGGTTGGGTACTTTCAAACATGGGCTGGCAGAGGAACACAAACCAGGGGGCTTTACACAATGTTGATACGCTGTGACTTGTCAAAACCATGTTGACGGGAAGAACAGAGATTTCCTGGAGAGTTTTTACTAAAGCTTAAAAGGGATCTTGTTGCAGTGTTGGAGGAATTAAGGAGAGAGTGTAACGTTCTTGTTCTTTAAGCGATGATGTTACTGTATACTATTGGTGGGATTGTCACCCTAGCTTTCTACTGCATGGCCATAAATAACTGTGCAAAAGATAAAGATACCCTATGAGTCCCCTTTTCACTCCAAGGGTTATATTAACACTCACTTGCTTTTCAGTTGCTGTGAAGCTATTACACAACACACATTTATAATTAAACTTGTCATGTTGTCCTGTGATCTTACTAATGTTTGTCTTTCATATCCCAGAATTGATTATTAATATCAACTAATCAGAGCATACCTGTGTGTTCCCCCCATCAACCCACCCCCTTGACATAGCCAGCGATCTTTTTAATCTCCAACGATATAAAAACATGTAACTATGCTATCAAATAAAGCAGTGTATGCTTGAGTGTGTTCTGAGCTATAAAATGAGTACAGCGTTTAAAAACAGCTCGGGGAGTGCAAATCCTCTCCACCGTGAGAAAAGATTAACCCAAATCAATACGTTGTTCTTCAAAGAAGCAGTAAGATGTTTTTCTCAGCATTAGCCTGGGGTAGCCTGCTGTAGCCTGGTGTATTCTACTCTACTAGGAAGTAGGAACTAACACGTCTATGTGTTCTACAGCACCAGCAACTAAAATGTACAATTATAGATTATAGACATGCCATCTACAAGCTTGCCATTAACTCTTGCACTCCAGGTAAACAGTGCAGTATAATTATGTGACTGGACTACTAAAAAGCTAATGCTTCCAGATCTGCATAATGGAACCAGCCAGCGACATCTGACCTCAAACCCTTACATCTAACTAAATATGGAACTGACCTGCCCTGACATTCCATATGTTGATCCTTGCCCATCCGTCCTTCCTCTTCGATGTAACCTTTTTGACTGATACCTGTCCATTCAAACTCCAGATGGAGCTGTTCGCGACAAGCCTGTTGCGAATGTGCCCTAACCAGGCTAGCCCATGGCTCCGCCTAGTCTAATCCTAATTATAGCACACTTTTTACATCCTACCTGGCCCGAAAACATTAAAAAAAATTGTATGAGCATTCTGAGATCTGTTGTTTCAGCACTTCTCACCCCCACTCATCTTACTGGTAGTATAATACTAGCCTCTAAAATGTACAATGGTTGATGTTTTTGCCAGGACATGTTAACATGTATGCACTCATAACACAGTTGCATGCGGCTGGATATTCTGTGGTGATCATTCATGTTTTCTATTGGATAAATAACAACGTGATTGTTATTTAATTTGTGTCATTCAAGAGTACAGGACTCACTGATATGTGGATATGTGGTCTAAGATAGGATAAGATAGGTGTGGCAAAATCGGCAGTTAGGAAATGTCAGGAGAAGAGAGAAGCGTATAAAGACCAATTAGAAGACTAAAGACTCCTACAAACAAACAGGAACAAGTCATGCCCGTATTAAAACATAAAAAACTCTAATCAGCAGGATGTTGTTGTTCTTCACTGACAAATTACCTAAATACAACGTTGTAGAGAAAACATGTCTTTCTGGCAAAATGAAAAGCAATCTTCAAAATAAACAAAGCTTGCAATCTGTGTAGATAAAACTTATTTGCAGGGCAAATACTCTAGTTCTTGGGGTGCCATAATCTAGTGGACTAGTGGTTGTAGTAGACTCATGGAGAGAGTTTTATTGAGCTCAGTTCCCACAACAGCAGGGTGTTGGACCGTCATAAAGACTCCCTTTCCTGCGCACTCATCATTGTGTCTCTTCTAGATGAAGAACTCGCTTAACCACTTAAGCCCTATTCTTCTTTCACCAAAGTCCCCCAGAGGTCTACAGTATTATGGTTCATTTGATTGCAATGCTTGCCTGACTCGACATATTGTGTTTGCTTAATATAACTTTCGTGAAGAGGAACTTGCTCTGGACTCTTCGACGCAGTGGCAATCCTATATGAAGGCCTATGCATTCAAGGCTTCATGGGGTGAGTAATTGATAGAAAATAACATCAATCTACCCCTTTAATGCAGGAACTTAAGAGTCTAACAGCACTCCCTAATTGCCATTGTTCCATACAGTACGTGATCAAGACCAGTTATGCATAAGATACCCATGCAGCATAAGATCTAAAAAATGTCTAAAAAAAAAAGGAGAGTCATTAAAGTATAGAGAACAGTCATCTGCCATTCAGACCAAAGGGTATTCATGAACATATAATGGCACTTAATATCTTGAATTACTGCTTCTGCTTAATAATATTTCTACTAGTTAAGCTATAGCTGAATGAACAAGATAAGTGATGGTTCCCAAGCCGTGTGGCCCATAGCTCATTAGCTCCTGTTGCCATAGTATCAGGCAGCTTGAAGTACAAGTACAGCCTGCCCTGGACATGATGCTAGTATGCTGCAGGGACTTACCCTCAATCCAAGCGTTGATGCTGAGTGCCAAGCAGGGAGGCATTAGGTTTTATTGTCTTTGGGCATGACTTGCCCGGGATCTCGGGGCAGACACTTTAACCACAAGGATACTAAGCTGGTAGCTAGCTAGCTTAGCGAGGATTCGACTAATTTGGTTCCCAGCAGCAGTGATTTTTGTATATGACTGGACCAGTGAACTGGATGTCAAGGAGTAGCAGGACATGCACTTTATTTTCTATTCATTTTCAGGTGAAAGGACATGACATTTGTGGGATTCAAAACGTCTTGCGTCAAACTAGGGTGCTGTTTCTGTATCCATTCCAAGCATTCGTTTTGCATGAAACACACTCCTTAGGATCAAATTGCTCAATGTGCAATTTTTAGCAACCAATCTCTTCTGCTAAGCCTCTAGATGACATCTGAATCATAACAGTTTATACTAAGCACCATTTCTGGATCTAGCATGGGACCTACAAACCCTGTAAAAGAAGCTAGGTGGCATACTTGTAGCAATGTAGAATTTTTTTCCCTCTCTCCCTTTTCTTTTTTGTTGTCAAAGTGAATGATTCACCCAGTATGACTCTCTCCCATGTTGCCCGTCTTGATGTTTGGGTCATTATTGATCCAGTCCTGACGGCATAAGCCGTGAGTTGTAAAGAATATATCCTCAACTCTGTATTGACTTCCCCCAGAGAAGTCATTGCGCTCACAGTTCACAGTTCACTTTCATCTTTGCTTACATAACTGCTCCCATTACACACACACACACACACACACACACACACACACACACACACACACACACACACACACACACACACACACACACACACACACACACACACACACACACACACACACACACACACACACACACACACACAGTAAGCCTGCTAAAAACGAGCTGTAAATATACTAAGGCATAAAGGTTTTTATGCAGATCCTCCCCTAATCCAGTATACAGAGCTAAATAGTTATCCAAATTAAATGTGGATGTTAATTTTAGCTTTGAGGTTAAGGCTGTGTGTGTGTGTGTGTGTGTGTGTGTGTGTGTGTGTGTGTGTGTGTGTGTGTGTGTGTGTGTGTGTGTGTGTGTGCGTGCGTGCGTGCGTGCGTGTGCGTGCGTGCGTGCGTGCGTGCGAGTGTGCGAGAGAGTTTGGGGGTGGGGGGGGGGGGGGGGTAACTCCTAATCAATATTCTGCAGTGCAGAATTATTTTAATGGGGAATTCATCTCCTCATCTGCTGGGACCCCCCACACAAAGTAAAGCTCAGTGCATGCAGAGAAACATAAGGGATAGAAACATACATTCACATTCATGCATAGATGGGACGCCAACATCTGTAAACAGCACCCTCCACCCCCCACACACACAAAGCCCCTTAGCGCTGCTGCTGACTGCTGTCATCTTTCAGTTTATGCCCAGGGAGAAAACCCAATTAAAAAGAGCGAACTCTGTTGTTTGAAGCAGAAACTTTGTCTGTCTGGTCAGCAGAATATACAAGGAAAAAAGAAAAAACAAAGACCAAACACATGAAG
Source organism: Benthosema pterotum (assembly GCA_039105355.1). Lineage (NCBI taxonomy): Eukaryota > Metazoa > Chordata > Actinopteri > Myctophiformes > Myctophidae > Benthosema > Benthosema pterotum. Next base: position 38,252,757 of record CM076975.1, on the reverse strand, counting down.
CTCATGCACTCCTGTATGTTCACAGACACACATACAGTGTAGAGCAAACAAATATTGTTGCTGATCTACTAACAATACTGTAGGCAACATACAGTACGTACATCCACATTAGGCGTACCCAAGGGTTGCACAATTCCTCCATTACATACCAACTGGTACAAACACCATTCAGGGGTCTATTGCAGGGGTTTTCAACAGGTGGTCCGGGGACCACCAGTGGTCCTTGAGAGGGTTCCAGGTGGTCCCCAGCGTAAAATAACATACAAGTGAAACTCTGGCGGTCCACTCTCAAGAGTTAAAATATCCATCATGCGAATTAGTCCAAATCTACACAACTAGAAGATTAATGGTCATGGACAGAAGCAAAAGAAATCTTTAGTTTTGGGGTCTGTGGGTCTAAAAATATCCTCAATTGGTGGTCCGTGGCTCAAATGCTGAATAAATGGTGGTCCCTGGGATGAAAAAGTTGAAACCCCCTGGTCTATTGTAATAATAGGCACACTAGGGACCATGTGTTGAGTGTCAAGTTCGGGGCCCCAGGGACAACATCGCTGTGTTGCAGACTTGACGCAAACACTGTTAAGGGGTCTGCCATGAATCACGATAATATAGTCACACTAGGGGCCACAGCAGGGTTCCCCGGAGGCCACAGGCACACCGTTGCTCCAATCATCAGTGAGCACGACACACATTCTGTATACAAACACATACTGTATACCAGTAACTGCTGTGGAGCCACATAAAGCTCTACAGCAGTGTTAACAGCAGTATCTAAAACAGAGGTGGGCAATTATTTTTCCCAAGGGGCCAAATGAGATACATAAAATATTGTGGAGGGCCAAGACTAAAGGCTGAACTAAAGTCTGCGCAATATTAATTTGATTTCAAGACGAAAGCAAGAGTAAGACCAACCATTTTTGACACCAGGGCCCTCTATTTATTCAGTATTTGAGCCACAGAGGACCACCGTTTGATGACATTTTAGCCCCACAGACCCCAAAACTAAAGATTTATTTTGTTTTTTTTGTTTTTTCACAATACCAGGCTGGATTTGGGAAAGAAAAGAGGCAATCGTAGATCAAAAATGACCATTCTTTTACATTATCCGATAGATAGTGTAGATTTTAGATTCAGATGATTCAGATTTTTAGATTCAGATGATGAATATTTTAACTCTTGAGAATTAAACCAAATGGACCCTGGCGGGTCCATTTGGTTTAATTTTTACAGGCCGGTCAGAGTCAGCCAAAGGGCCGCATTTGGCCCCCGGGCCACATAATGCCCAGGTATGATCTAAAATGTCAAATGGCCATAACTCGTTGACCATTCTCTGATCAGCACAGATTTGAAGATCTGGTTTGCATGGCAGCAAATATACATTGTGTACTCAACAAACAGCAGCAATGGTGACAAAAACTATGCTTGGTTGTTGTTTTTTTAAACAAAACTGACTGTCAAGTGCAGAAGGAGGCATCATTAACCTGGATGTGGCTGCTACGATCGAAGAAAAGATTTCCATCGGCCATGGTCTGAAAGTGCAAGTGAGTCAGGATGATTGAGTGGGTTCTGGAACTACATAATACCATAGAGTGTACCAGACTCAGCAATAGGCTACCACAAGGATTCAGTTTTCATTATTCTGCTCAGGGTGGGAGACAGCACCGGATCTAGAGGGGGGCAGGGGTGGACACAGCCCACCCAAATGTGCCTCCTGCCCACCCAATCAAAGGTAATATCAGTGGTTTTCAACCGGTGGACCACTAGTGGTCCTTGAGAGGGTTCCAGGTGGTCCCCAGGCTAAATGGTGGAATGTTGGTTAACCAGATGTAACTCTTTGAGAGCATAAACATTAAACCAAATGGACCCGCAAGGGTCCATTTGGTTTCATGTTTACACTATCAAAATTTAAAATATTCATCATGTGAATTAGGCCAAATCTACACAACTAGAGAATGTAGAAGATTAATGGTCATTTTGATTTGTATGTTTGACTGTTTTGTTTACTGAATCCAATCCAAGCAAAAATAAGTTTTGGGGTCTGTGGGGCTAAAATGTCCTCAAATGATGGTCCTCCGTGGCTCAAATGCCGAATAAATAGTGGGCCCTGGTGTCAAAAAGAGAGAAAACCACTGCTTCGTATGAAAAACTTTGGAGATGCCCACCTTGCCAATCTTCCAGCCCACCCTAGTAGGACTGGCTAGATCCGGCCCTGGTGGGGGATGATTAGCACTAACATTCATCCTTATGCCACCTTGACTCTCCATTTACACTCATTTATCTTAAAAGCAGCTCTTATGTTTGTCCCCTTTAAAAATAACACTGTTTGATTTGTGTTCAAAGTGAAAGTGACACAGCCACACACGCCTGCACGCGCACACGGATGCACAGAGGCAGGTATTCACACCAATGAAGATGTGTTTATGCAGGCCGCGGAAGCAAACTAACCAAAAACAACACAAACCATCAAATGAATACATCATCTCTCGTGTGAACTGCTAGGGAGGACAAAATGGAATATCTCTTCTCTTGACACAATGCACATTCACCTGGCTCTTTTCCCTTTCGACCAACCCACACAATACACCCACACACCAGCCCTGAAATCCTCTTCACAGGAGCATATTCATCTGGCTCTTACAGTATATATGCACTCACATCACACACGCACGCAGGCAGGCATGCACGTGCGCACGCACACACACACACACACACTCTGACACACACACACACACGCGCACGCGCACGCGCACGCACACACGCATGCGCGCAAGAATGCATGTGCAAGTACTATTATGCTTTAGTTTATTTGACATTTATCGAAAATATAGTACATCTATATATCTATATCCATAGATCTACACCCACACCTATGTGCCAAGGTGCAACAAAAAAACGTTCACGGCATGGGAGTCTCTTCCTGTTTTTTAGACACAGGTGGATAGAAATTAAGCTCCACCCACACGGGAAAAAGACATGTAAGCCAGTAACGCTTTGCCCACATGGGGCTCCATTTGAAATCCACCAGCTGTCTAAAAAGCAGGAAGAGACTCCTGCCATGAGTGATTTTTTGTCACGCCTTGTCGCCTAGGTGTGGGTGTACTCTCTGTCTGTCTGTTTGTCTGTCTGTCTGAAATCTCAGTCTGAAATTGTCTTCCATATATAGCCTACAGTAACAACCAGACAGGGTTATTTTATAGTAGGTGTGGAACATACCACCATAAAGTATACTGTACCCCTACTGTACATAATCACATACATTTACAGACAACTACTAAGTACTAACTACTTCAGACAACTAATGTTTTTGGATTGCAAATCTGCAATCCAATCCAATGCAACATTAAAATGTTACGGCTCTCTGCTCTTGCATGTGTGAATTGCTGTCAGATTAGCTGATAATTATAAACAAATTTAAACTGCTCTGATAGTTTATCACCCACACATTTTTCTAGATGTTTCTCTCTGGCCCTTGCTGTGTTAGGTAATGCAGACAGACAGAACTGTAGCTGGAACACTAACATTCAGGCTGATAATGGGTTCTCTCTGCTGATTGGAGGAAATTAGGATGGTGAACACAAAATATTTAACAGCTGAAGAGATGGGGAGAACCCTTAACAAACACTTTAGTCTACGGCAATGACTATCAGAATATATGCCTTTAACATTTTATAGCCAAAAACAAGTGTATTTCACAAGCCGAATGTCGTATTTACTTTTGCATCTTCATATAACTGGTCACTAATTCTCAAAGGAAGGCTTTGGACAGTCCAAAATTCTGCCTACCATTGACATCATCAATGGGGACTGGAGCCATCAGTGTTGCTATAATGGAAGTCATTCTTCCTGCATTAACAAAAGCAAAATAACCTTAACCACAAATTAAAACAAACAAACAAACGATAATGTCATTAGAGGCAGGCAGGTTTCTAAAGTCTCCGAATGAGACACAGAACAAATGTGTGACGTTTTAGCATGAGCAGTAGTGAGGACCAATTATATGAAGCTTGGTTGAAAATGGGACAAGTCTTCATTTAAGCATTCAGAAAGATAATAACAATAATTATCTGTTGCAATTTTATAGCACTTTTCGGTACAGTGTTTACTCAAAGCGCTCACAATGGTCCATTCATTGTACATTGGGAGGCGAAGCAGCGAACAGTCAATGCCATGCCAGCATCCTCACTTCCCACATTGACACTCTAATGGTGGCAAGCTAACATGCGAGGCTCCTGACTGACACATTGGAGGCAAGATGGGTTTCGGTGTCTTGCCCCATGAATCACTGCATGGATGTCTCTCTCTTCCTCCTGGGCTACAGACTAAAAAACTCTTTTGTACATCAGTCTGTCCTGTTTCTAAACCAAAATCGATAAACCTCAAGGTCATGTTTGCCATTTTTTGCTCTTTGTTCCGCTGTCTTGTCTGTATTGTACTGTAATGTTGTACTTGTGTGTTGTCCTTTATGTGAACGGTGATGCTTGCAGTGAAAGCTGATAATAAAGTTGTATCGTATCGTACAGCCGCTCCATAGGGCCAATGGAGCCTATGGCATAGGCTACCTTCTATAAAGTACAACATACAGTATCCTACATCACTTTCCTCACCCATATGGGTTTTTAGATTTTACAAAAAAATACTATGGATCTGGATCTGATTTGTATGCCATATATAATTCATATAAATTACAAAATTATATACTGCATGCTTTATATATTTTCACTTTACAAAAAATCCTATGGATCTTACATTATAGGTAATAATGGTTTGTGGTGTTAATAAGTAGTTGTTGTTGCTGTTGTTGTTTCCAAACAAATTCAAACTGAGCCACACCTCTACAATCCACCCCCAGACCTCATGAAGGACCCAAAAAAGGAAAAAGGTGACATTCTCAAGAGTTCGCATATATACATTTTTCATATGGGCATACATTAGCCACAGTGACATAACTCTAAACAGCATTTCTGCCACGTCTTAATTCTCTAACCAAAGTAACCGGTATGTTCCTGAGCATTTCAACTCAATGAGACAATAACTCTTTGTACAGCACAGCACACCCAAAAGGGAAAAATCACTCGACACCAAAGTCACATACCATACTCACTCTTCCTCTTTATAACAGATAAATCTATTTACCTCATCAACTGCCAATGGACACTAGTATTGCAAGCACAGTGCTGTAAATTCTTGTCTCTAAATACGGGAGGTCTGTTCTGCCTTTATTGAAGCAGAGATGCAGGGAGAGGGCAAGAGCTACTGGGAAGTGCCAAGAAAGAAATGTGTGCTGGGATTTCATCCTGCAGGCCTGGGAGGCTGTAGCAAACAACTCCCTGTTTCACTTACATATATTATGCTCTCTTCAGGGAGCACTACCACAGTTTTTACTCTTAGCCACAGAACAGTTTACCAGAGCAATATAGGATTTTAGTGCTTTAAGGGCTCAGACGTTATTGCCGAGCAGGAGAAGAGGAGATAATTTCCCCCATTCACTTTCTCTACCCAGATTTCCCCAGCCAGCTCTCTATGATTTAAAACTCTTAAGCTTGAAATTTAGTGCTCCTCGTTTCTCATCTCTAGGCCACTGTCATAGTTTATGGATTTTTCTGTAAGGCTACCTGGCTACAAACTGGTTTATTACAGGGCAATTCATAATTAAGAAATAAGATGTTGACAGTGACAACATCATTTTAAATTCCTGAATTTGTGAGCAGGACCGGAAGTAACATCTCCCAATTTGGGGGGCAGGCGAAAATGGTATGGGGGCGCCTTCATCACCCGTGTCACTTCGCGCCACAGGCGATGACGCCGCACCCATACCACTTTACAGGACTTTTATTGAGCAAGTAAGCATCAATAATAACATCGGCACTTTCATTTGATATATCTTTGGAATTTTGGTTGTTTTCATGCCATCATGTTTGGTGGAGCAGTCAGGGGGACATTGCACCCCCAACCCCATGCCTAGATCTGGCCCTGTTTGTGAGAATGCAACATGTTGGTGGTGAGTGACTCACATGGTCTCGTCGTTCTGGAACTCCAGCTTCCCTGAGACTTCCTCGTAGTCTTCCCCGGCTTTGGCAGTGCCCTCTATGGTGTGGTACGGGATGGCCACCTTTCCCCTGGCACCGGACGTACGGTGAACTTTCACCTGCATGCAGCCGATGCTCTCGCTGACGCGCGTGGTCTCGCTCTCGAACGTGAAAATGCCGGCGTGGTCGTCGTCATAGATGGTCACCGTTGCGGAGTGAGCGTTGCCCAGGGCCGCCTTCGGGGGAATGTGGGGCAAGATACCCACCATGCTGTTGCTCGAGGTGATGGAGTTGGGTTCCAAGATGGAAACCTCTGCGCGGTGTGCGATGCGGGGGTTGCTGAGGTGCACGTAGAAGTGCTCGTCCTCTTCGAATATGTCGTCGTCAATGACGCCGACGGTGAACTCTTTCACTGTCTCTCCGGGCTTGAAGACAAGTGTGCCTTCAGCGAACTCGTAGTCAGAGCCAGCGTTAGCAGTGCCATCTTCAGTGCGGTAGTCCACCTGTGGTACATCACATAGCAAAAAAAAAACACATGTAAGCAGCTGGCCTAGAAGCACTCCCACTTCTCTCATCCTCTTACTGAAAGGAATACAACATATTACTGTACAGGACATAGCATCTGACTTTTCATGCATGACATCCTGCGCCTCAGCGACAAGATGTAATTGTACTATACTGGGTCTGGTTGTCACTACACTGTGAGAAACACTGAAATGGAAAGCTTCTTATTTGCACTTTGCACAAGCACACTTGTTCTATATAATCTAATTGCAATTCTAAACCAATTTAGAAATTCACCTGAAGATGTATTCTGTTTAACCTTGCGTAAACCCTCAATCAACTCTCACTCCAATGATTTGAGCGTGTGTGCGCGTGCACACGCAGACACGCGCACACGCACACACACACACACACACACACACACACACACACACACACACACACACACACACACACACACACACACACACACACAATCCGTTACTATAATCCATTTCAAGTAGTAAAGTGAGTGTACTTAATCTTAGGAGTGATTTGACTGATTTGAAGGGCTATACGCATATTGTCAACCACGGTGGATTGTAAAGTTTTCCAAAAAAGTCACAGTCCTTTACCTTTACAGTGCAGCCACTCTCTCCCCCATGGCGCGTGACAGACAGCTTCATAGAGCCGCAGTTCTCAAAGCACTGGTAGTGAGAAGGCTCAAACTGCAGGTATATAGTGTGGGGATCTTCCTCTTGGCCGCTTGCCTCATGACAGCTCACCACTTTTCTTGCTTGGTCGGCAGCATGCTTTTTCAGGATGTTTCCGGCTCCGATCATCATGCGCGTTGCCTGGATGCGGTAAAACGCCCGGCTCTTCTGCTGCTGGACCAGCACCTGGTAGTTGGCCATCTCGATCAACTGCTCCATGTCCTTCTCCGGGTGCCTCTGCTTCAACTCTTTCAGCGTCCGGGCCATTTCCCGACGGGCCTCTTCCTCCTGGTCCTGTCCCGGGATGTCTCCGCACCCGCCTTCCTCTACCCCCTCCAGCATGCCGTCCAGAACCTCTTTGGGGTGTGCGTTGGAGTTGATGCCCTGGCCGTCCATCTCCAAGTCCATTTTGGTGAACATGGCCTCCGTTTCGATGATGATGCCGTGATCCTTTTTGACGCGGTAGTGCTTGTGCATGTACTTGTAGACGAGCAGACGTCGGTCTGCGATCCAGGCCTGCACCACACAGATGGGAAAGAAGAGGAAGGTGAGGACCGCCTCCCACACCTCCACTTCTCCCGGGGAGATCACAGACAGGATAAGATACAGCCAGATGTAGGCGAACACGCTCCAGGCAGCGGTGACGAAGAACACCCGCAGGTGCTTGATCTTTCGAGTTTCATTATCCGGCACCACGTAGACGCAGATGGCGATGATGATGAACATGTTGAAGGCAGCGCTGCCCACGATGGTGCTGGGCCCGAGGGAGCCCGCTTCGAACTTATGGCCGACCACTTCGATGACGGAGAGCAGGATCTCTGGAGCGGAGGAGCCCAGGGCCATCAGTGTGAGGTTGGACACCGTCTCGTTCCAGACGCGCACGGTGGTCGTGGTCGTCTCGCCGTTGGGTTTCTTGATCGTGATCTCCTTCTCCTGCGAGGTGATGACCTCGATGGAGGACATGAAGCGATCCGCAATGATGGACATGCCCAGGAACATGTATATGAGAGCCGCAAAGTAAACAATGGCACGGGCTACCTTGTCGCCCACCGAGGGATTCAGTGGATTCCAGGTTGGCAGGACGACTCCTTCAGAGCAGCTGTCTTCGCCAGAGCAGTTGCCCGGCGCGCCGCTTCCGGCTGCATGGCTGGAGCTGTCTGGGGACGCGTAGGAGATGCCCGGGAGGAGGAGGAGGACCAGCAGGAAGGACACGACATGGCAGGAGCTTAAAGATGGAGGCTTGCCTATTAACATGGCAGGGATGGGACTGGCGGAAGTCCTCAAATCCTCTTCTGATGCCCCAAGCCACTTCATGTCCCAAGCCATCACGGACACTTCTAAAAGGACAAAATAGCACATTTTGTATGGGGAATAAAATCATTGTATATATACACATTATACTGTATATAAGGACATACAGTATATAAGGACATTTTTTCATTCGTTGCCTGCCTGCATGCATGGGCATACTTTATATGTTAATACTTTAATCCCAATACATCTGAATTTAGACATTAATGTCCTAACTGCAAGATCAGACTTCCTGGTAGGCTATTACACCAATAATTATCCATATGACATGCAATCTACCAACTCTGTCACGTGGTTTATAATAAAGTCCTCAACACAAAGGATGTGCTGAACCTACAGTACCCTGTTCTATTTAAGGTGAGCACCTATAAGTAAGACCCTTATGGAGATAAATGGAAGAAACGGGAGGGAGTGGATTGGCAATTATGGATGTGTCATAGCTCTTATCAGTGGGCTGTGTGCTCTTCTTTACATGTTACTAAAGCATCTATTGCCTCTAATATTTCTTCCCTTCAAGGCGAAAAAAAAAAAATCCTGTGCCCCATATTAATCTGCTACGCCCTTTTCTCTCACTCTGGTGTTATCAATTAATTAAGTCTGACTCTGGGATTTGGCCTCTTAATGAGGTCATAATATGAGAAAACTACTGGCAACAACAAAAAGAAAACATTTTATTCACACTAGCTGTATATTGTACGTTGGATATATTTGCTGTATATTTGTGCAGCCACTTGACATGCATTATGCCTTTTTCACAGACTCACTTAATAATGCATCTGAATCATTTTCACTGGCCAATATAAATGTGGTGCTTTGCTTGCAAAGCCAGTAAACACAGCAAAACGCAAGGTGCAGCTTTACCAGACAGACCTTTTGACAAGTCTCTGTAAAGCACAGATCAATTCTACAACAATAAGACTGGCATCCTGCATACAGCGTGAGAGAGACAGCCAGGGGAGAAGAACAATGCATAATATCTGGGATTGTATTCGTCTACGTCTGACAGAAACCTTGTGATTCCATATTTCATGAATGTTTTCAGAAAACGCATGGCCTATTTTATACTTTGTTGTTTAAGAGTGTGACACCCTCATAGCAGAGACGTGCCGAGGTATGACAGGTGGTGAGCTTGAAGATTTGCTATGCTCACTAACTATAAAGCGATGTCAACGAATGTTGAGAGTTTTGGGGGGAAAAATGCCCATCATGCCAAAACACCAGGTTGAATGTGGTTATGCTTGGGTAGCCTGCTGGCCAAGTGGTACAGACGCATGCCACATATAATATAGGCTTTGGCCCATATATTATTTGACAGTGTGTTGTGGCCCTTGAGACATGCCCTTTTGCGGCATGTCTCTCCCCTTCGCCCTCCCCAATTTGATAAACACTCAAACCGTGGATGTTTTCAGTCCCTTTTTCTTAATTAGTGGTCATTTGATATACTGTCCAAGCTACACACTGCATCTGAATGTATGTGTGAATATTCCCTTTGAAGATAAATATTTAACTAACATTAAGTATTAACGAGAACTTGTGACTAAATAATAAGTGGATTCCCTTTCCTGAAAAGTAACGGTTTTGGAACATTCAAGAATTCCATCCAGCAACAACATATTATATTATTATTATTTCATACGCATTCCGCCATGAAGATTTCATGATGAATGGAAAAAATAGACCACCTTCCTGGAAGAGAATCGACAATGCCCCCCACACACATTCTCATCAGTATGCAGCAGAGGGAAGCAGTAATCTCTATCCTGACCTGTAACCAGGGGCGGATCTAGGCATGGGCATGGAGGGGGCAATGCCCCCCTAAATGCCCAGTCTGCCCCACCAAACATGATGGCATGCAAAACAACCGAAGATATTTCAAATGAAACTGCTTAGATTTAAAATGATTTGAAACACTACTGCTGCAACTAGAATTGTGGCGCCACTAAACCAACAGCATTTCATCACTGAAAACAGAAAACTCTCTGAGTCAGACCTTTAGCTTTATGCATGCTGTTGCGACTTCAACAACAACTGATGTTATTATTGATGCTTTACTTGCCTAATAAAAGTCCTGTAACCGAAAATGGTACGGGGTGTGGCTTCATCGCCCGTGGCACGAAGCGACACGGGCGATGAAGCCACCCCCCCATACCATTTTCTCCTGCCCCCCAATTGGGAAGTGTTACATCCGCCCCTGCCTGTAACGTGGCTCCAGAAAAAAATGTGCGTGTGTGCGCGCGCGTGCGTCTGCACATTTTTCCATAAGTCTCCATTTAAGGTTGACGCATATGACATTTGGCGAGGACTAGACTACACTTGTATCACTCATTGTGAATGGTGATAAAAAACGCTATACAATTGTCAATACATCTGTGGCATTTCATTGTAAAGCCATTCCCATTATCGACATTTCATTATTTATCTCCTTTTATTGATTGATTTGTGTCTTAACATTCTACACTGCCCAGATTTCCCTTGAGGGGCAATGACAATTTGCATCGACATGACAAGATATAATACTGGGGTGTGTTTTTTATGAACTTGTAATGGCAGCGGTTTGCTGCCATTTCCATTTTTTTAAAGATGCTCATTTGCTTTTTAAGATGCTCATTCTTATTGAAATGCAATGGCAGAATCCGCCCTCATAGGTAGAATAAAAGTGCTGCGTGACCGTGCCTTAAGTCGGTTATTTGTGGCTCTAAATGTCGGCACTTGCCAAGAGTTGATTTCAGCTTGACTGGAGCTACAGTAAGAGATCAGTGCCATGCATGGATAGTTACTGCTAAAAGGAGTGGAGAGATGTGAATGAACAGAATATTGTTGCTGTAAATTCAAGTAAAAAAGAAACCTGCAGTAAAGTCACAAATATTTGGCTCTAGGACAATGTTATCCACTTTGTGTATATCTTTCAAAGATCACTATCCATTGCACGCAACACATTTTGTAGAGCAGGTATCTTAGCTTTCTGTGTAACACTGTTGAGTAGTATGCAGCTCCAGTATGAAGCTGTAATGTTACCCTCTCCTTTGTATTATTATTACAAATTCTTGTATCTCTTGCACTGATCTTGTACACAGCTTTCTTCTTAAGCCAAGTTAACAAGCTAGCCTGCTGGCAGAGATAACAATTTACTTCAAAGGAAACACATAAAGCCATCTTCAGTTATCTCCAGGACCAGTACCAATATGTTGTCAACAAAACAATCCCTTTAACAACAGATAAATACAATATCTGTGTGTGTGTGTGTGTGTGTGTGTGTGTGTGTGTGTGTGTGTGTGTGTGTGTGTGTGTGTGTGTGTGTGTGTGTGTGTGTGTGTGTGTGTGTGTGTGTGTGTGTGTGTGCGTGCGTGTGTGTACGCCCATGCGTCCTCTGTGCTAATTTATTAAGTGTCTATTTGGTTCCAATTGTAAACTTTTAGCAATGAATTAACATTTAGGAATGAATCAGATCTGACATATTGAGATTTGTCATTTGCGCAACTGTGAGAAATAAAAATGCATTCTTGCTGAAAGATTTTACCACAGCTCGCAGGTGACCACTTCGACCATAAAGTGAAGAACAGGAGTAAACATTTACTATATTTAGACTGATATTTAATCACTGGATGGTGTTGCATGCCAAAACATTACTGATCTACAAGCTATAGAGCTATCGTAGAATGAGCATATTAAGACACTGGTCTGCAACTGCGTCAGAGAATAGATGCAATCTACCCCCGAGTGCCTGATTTGGGCAATTTCAGATTTTGTGAGCGTGTGTGAGCACGTGTGAGCATGCGTGCATGCAGTGTATTTGTGTGAAGACAGATTTAATATCCTCTTTTGAAAAGTACATCTGGAGTGTATGCTTTTGAAAAGGAGACAGCGAGCACGGCCAGGACAAGAGAGTGTATGAACTAGGAAGATGATATTAAAAAAGATGATATATAAAAAGAACATTAAAAATAACTGTAAAATGGTCACACACTTTTTCATATCCACAAGCTCACAATCCATCGCATCATAGTGTGCTGTGCGCTTGTACCGCTAGATCTCCTATTTATTCTGGTAAGATTTGTTCGTATACAGTGAAAAGAGGAGGGATTCTACGATGTAGCACTTGTGTTTTGATGGTTAATGGTTATGTTGGTCCTCAACCAGTGGGAGAGGCCAGGGCCCAAAGCTTGCAGGGCCCAGTGCGAGACCATTTCAAATGGGAACAGTTGTTGCTTCCATTGAAACCACATACACAGGTCACCAATTTCAATGTAATGGAACACATGAGGAACCTGCTAGTGTTTTTGGTCGTCCAACAGCAGACATGGGTTGTAATGAGTAATGTAAAATAATATTACGGTAATATTTTCTCTGTGAAAGTAATACTGAGATAATACAAAACAAAATATTACAGTTACTTCTACGACTAGTTACAATATTCTACTTGTCAAACTTTACTTTGACATAAAAAGTGCGATGAACATCTGCAACCTATTATTTTTACAGTCAAACGCAGCGTAGCGCCGGAGCCCTCCGAGGGCTTGATTCGGCACTGAAAGTGGGTCATGAAGAGATGTTGACACATCAAGTGGAGAACTTGAATCAAGGAGCTGTCATCGAGACAAAATGTATCATTTAACATGTTGCTTCCTCCCGACATCAAAGCCAATTAAAAACAACACCAACAGACATTCCAGAAACTAGATCAGCACTCGGTAGAGTGCAAACCTGCGGGTTGCGCACAAGTAGGCCATGGCCTACTCGTGCATGAGTGGAGCGAGCTAATGCTCATGACTTTAGCTATAAAGGCCATTTATTTACGTCACCATTACGTCGCCTAACAACGAACACCAATGGTGCACTTATAGATCTGATGCTTTTGTGTAACATTGTAGTAGTATGGTAACATCACTTGTTTCCTCTCCCTATAGAACGTGATCACCAGGAGTTCCTCCCTGTCCTCACTGAGCCCGCGGGGGCAAAAAAAACAAACGTTAGTTTTGGTTTTGGTGGCGGGTGAGAAAGCCTTCATCCAACCAGAATGAGAGGGGCCGTCATGATCGAGTGAGAGCGGCCTTGTGGAGACATGCTGTTGCCTTGCCTACCATAGAGAAGAGCGTTTGCACATACAAAATAACTGTATGTCCCTTTAAAATAATATCAGTGATGCAGTGAGGACATCAAATACAAGGAATTTAAAAGATAGTTTAAAAGGAGGAGTATAAGTATAGTTCTTTATCTGTGCTTAGAAGGTGCAATTAGGGCATTCAATTATGAAGAGCAACTTCCTAAAAGTTCTCTGAGAAATGATTTTAAAATAAGTTTGACACAGATGTTTGCCTGGTCTTACAGTGTTAAGAAACACTGATTTCATCATCTCCTGTACTCAATTCTATGCCTCAGTATAATGGTATATGGTATATATGTTTGTAGGAGATGAAGGGTGGGCGTATGGTATAGCGGAGTCAGACTCAGTATAATGGTACAGTATGTGGTGTCTGTAGGAGATGAAGGGTGGGCGTATGGAATAGTGGAGTCAGACTCAGTATAGTGAAGGACCGATTCAAGAGTCAAAGCAGTGGATTTTGGTCCTCTGCCTGATGGGACACTTGTGGGTCTAGGAGGCATTCCCTTGGCCTTGGGGGAAAGCGTGGTGTAGCCTGTTTAAGTCATCTAATTGTTTATTTATTCATTCCTCTAATTACTGGTATTGTCATATATGGATGACATATCCATATCATTGACAGCTATTCTTCCAGATATGAATGAGTAAAGACATCTAAATCACATTCCATTTCGAACAAAAGTGTAACAGGATATTACAATCAGTAAATTTGATTCCCTCAATGAACAAAGCATCATAAAATGGCTCAATGAACTCAAAACATGAAACATTCATGGCTGCCAGATTTCAGTGTTTAATCATAAGAAACTGCAACACTCACCTGGGTTGTCAGTTGTCAGTGAATCCGTGTGGAACCTGTGGCCTCAGGAGAATAACTTCATTTCTCAGCTTGTTCTGTAGGAAAGACAGATTTTTTATCAGGAGAGACTACTAGTAAGAGTTTCATGTCGATGTTACTCAATTCATTGTTGTGTAAAAAATGTGGAATGTCATCTCTGCCTGTCTCATTTAGCGCTTGGAGCAATATTTACAAATGATTATTGTTGCTTGCGATAACATTGCATAATTATGAAAACGAAAATAGATGACAGCTGCGAGAGCCTAATAAAAGAAAAGACGAGCAAATAGCACAGCAAACAAGGAACAACCCCGGATAGGTACCTACTGTATATGAATTTGATGCGCACATCACTAAAAAAAATAATACTCACATAAAACCGTCACAGTCGGACACAGTTCTTCAATTATCTTTGCCCTGAACGCCCAGTGAAATGGTAGAAGGCATCCCCCGTGTGACACTAGTGTAATGGTGTTGGCTTGTTGCGCTGCTGTCTTGGAGATGACGCGGAGCTATCCATGCTGCTGCTGCTGCTGAGCATTTTTTTCTGACAGGTATAGCAGCCCTCCGCGCAAACTTAACACTATTGCGTTAAATATCTCAAACCCTCACTCAACCCCTTGATATTGTCCGTCCAGCGATCAGGTGACTTGAAAATAAATCGTCTTTAATAGAGCTCTCTAAGATGCGCGATTGTTTATGCGTAAATAATGAATTCAGTTATTGACTCGATCCACAATAATATGGTCCCGTACGTGCCATAATAACTGACATACATCTAGCATTATTTGCAAATGTCCCCCCCAAAAAATGAAATGAATGAGGAAGAAAAATCTTGTTTCTCAAACCTGGATAACGCATCCAATCCAACAAGGCACTGCACATGCCATGAGTGTAGGCGTGAATGAACGGGTATGGATCGGGGAGGGAACGCGAACCGTAGGCTACTCATCAGGACTGCATGTTATCGAGCCAGGAGGAGGGATGGATGGATGGAGTTAGCTGGAGAAAGAAGATTGTGTTATGCAAATAGAAAGCATTATCTTACTGTTGAGTGGTGTGGGCATCACTGGCAGAAGAATGGATGTCATATTAACACTGCAGCAGTAACAGGGCGAAGGAGACGAAACAGTTGTATTATACAGCTGTGTTATAGTCGTAGTAATGCTGCAGGAAGATTACAAAGCGAACGGTGTGTGTGATGATTGTACCCACACATCAGAGACAACAGTTACAATATTGCTGCCATTCATCATCCATTGCCGACATGCCATGTTGACCATGAATCTGATATGGAGGGGGCTGGCTGGGGTTAATTGTGTTTGGGGTTTGGTGAGATAGTTTTTGTGTTTTTTGCTTTTACTAAAGTGGCAAAGAAGGAAAAATGAGTTCGACAAAGATAGAGTGGCTGGGGGGGGGGGGGGTAGCCCACACACCACAGGGACAAGGGAAACACCCATGGAAACACCCCTTCACAAGCGCCTGTTTAACTTTTTTTTTTTTTTTTAATTTAGCACAGAACAGACACAGCATAACACCAACACCCAATTTCTGAGGAGTGCAATATAAAGCAACATGGCTGAATAGCTCATAGGCTGCCTAATAGTCCTTTTGCAATTTAGAGATTATTATTTTTCATAATGTCTGTCTGCATTGTGGGATTGATACAGACCACCTACAGTAGAAATTCATAATGCAATGATGGGAAGAGCTGGTGAAATTATTTTTGATTGATCTTGAGGCTCACCAAGCAAGCATCAATCTGATATGAATAGACAGATGGTTGGAACTAATTTAGCCTCGACATTCAGGCCTTCATTAGAACTCATTAGACTAAACTCTATAAACTCTAATATAGACTCTGCAGATGAACACCAAGCCCTCCCCTGTCACATCATCCCTGCATGTGCCAGGGCCTTACAAATGAACCGTATTGTTCCCTTGCATTACCTTAATTGGATATAATATGGATTTAACTTTGTATTAATTTAGACACTCTACTTTTGAGGTAGAATACCGCTAAATAAATATGTGCTTGATGATTATTAGGAACTTCGACGATAAGTAAGCAATATTTTTTATCATGCAATAAGTCACAGAGCAGACAAAAGCTCCAACAAAGAACAAGAACATATTAAGCTTATATGCTTGCTTGTGGAATTCAAAGACCATGCATAGGTAACCAAATGACCAAAATGGGAGTTACTAAAATACACTACAGACTGTGATATATATGGGTATATAAGGGTTAAACAGGTTTGTAAAACGGAGCTTAAAGATAGAGTGCCATGATTTTTCCCTCCCTGAAACATGATCATCATGCATTATTGTTATTTAGAGGAAGATTCTCCTAAAAGTGGAACTTTGCGTATGTAACACCCAAGATTCAAACGCGGGTCTCCCACATGAAAGTCCAACATCTTAACCACTAGACCAAATGGACATCCCCTTGGTCTGGGAGACAGGGGTCAGGACAGAGGCTGTAGCCACGTGCTACACGTATACATGTGGGCATTAAAAGAAGAACGTTGTGTATGCAGCTACATGTTAGCCTGGTAACCTGAAATTATTTTGGCCTGGGGGGGCGGGATGCTGTCCGAATTTCGACGGGAGATGAGCTGATTTGATTTGATCAAACGAAGGTGTCGTTATCCCCACCCCCTCCCCCGCCCACCACTTCTGTGCTACATCACATTTGGACAGACGCCCACTCCAAAACGTTGACTCCCACTTCTAGGCCACCATGGCTAACAAATTAGTCTAGCCCTTTTTCTGTTTTTGCGCGATGCCTGTCTGCCTGTCACTTTTTGAGCAATAGGAAGCTCCCATTGTATATTTTAATGTATTGTCCACTTTTGAAGTTTTTTTTATTCATGTTGTTTGGACCCAATGTTTTATACATTTGTGTCAATAAGGTAAGAACCTTACTGAGCACCCCCACCAGTTCATTAAGCATGGTTTGCCTCGTGGGTGGGGATGGATGCTGATCCTCCTGAACTAAAGCCACACCCACAGCTTTAGTTATGATAAATGGGGAGGCGCAGCTGATCATGTCATGTAAAAAAAAATGAATAAAATAAACTAGTTGCTGAGTGAATGTTGACATTTATTTCATATTAATCTGTAAATTTTAGGACTTAACCTAACACTTTTACACCACCACCATTATACTGAAGTACAGCAATTCATGGCAACTTAAACTAATCTTTCACAAAAAAAAGATATTAGGGGGAGAAAGTGCATATTATTTAATATTAAGCTATTCAAAAAAAGAGGAAGGAAAGGAGAAGTTGTTAACTCCGTCTTTCCACCCACAATGGAATGTTTTTTTCTAAACACTGGTAAAATTCACCCACAAACCTGGAGGAAAAAATGGGTGTGTGCAGGGAAACAAACCTACCTTATACCAGTATGTCATCACTGGGCACCAATGAAGGTCCTGAAAGACCCAACCACCCCAGACATCAGTAACATTCTGAAAATATAATTACGCAGGTGAAAATCACACGTTTTCAAGGTTAACATACAATAGGTGGTTCTCAGCACTGTACTCATTCTCCATATACGTGTAACCAACTCAAGTAGGTTAGTTTCACTGCACTTAATGTTTACTCTATTGTCTAAACATGCAAAACAGTGGATGGGCTCAAGACTTATAGTGGGTTAAAAACTACAAAATAAAATAATCAATACATTAAATAGGAAACTGACATTATGTGCACATACTAGGCTATACCATAACAGACTGCTACCATAGCAGACTGGAGCACACCTCTGGCAGAAAGCTGCCTCTTGGCTACTGGCCCAACTTGTTGCATTGTAACCCACACAATTGGAAAAACACAACAACAACAACAACAACAAGAAAACACATTAAAAACCATACCGTGGTAGCACTGAGAACCACTCTGCTCACCTGTGGAGAATTTGTTAGATCTGCTATTGGACTAGGACTTTCTGTGTCATGATTGGCTGGTCTGGCCCACTTGCACATGCAATCAATGGCACAATTAATGATGTGAGTGACAAAACACCACAGGATGAGAGAACTAAGGAGGTAAAATCCACATGATTACACAATGAACAAAAATTGTACCTGCTCCATTTGTACTGTATGGCAGGGGTTTTCAACAGGTGGACGGGGGACCACCAGTGGTCCCTGAGAGGATTCCAGGTGGTCCCCAGCTAAATGATGGACAGTAGGTAACCGAATGGACCCCTTATACTCTTGAGAGCGTAAAAAATGAAATCAGATGGACCCACCCGGGTCCATTTGGTTTCATTTTACACTCGTAAGAGTTAAATTGTATTTAAACATCTGAAAAGAATTGGTATTTAGACCAATGTTTTGCCAGCTCTCTCTCCTAAAATGTGGAGAAACTTGAAAATCCTTAGTTTTGGGCCGAGAGACTAAAATCAACATCAAATGGTGGTCTGTGGCTAAAATGCAGGATAAATAGTGGGCACTGGTATGAAAAAGGTCGAAGTGTCCTTGAGCAAGACACTTGACAATCTGATGAGCATGTTGGTGCCTTCTAGTGTTTCCTCTACGCATCCAGACACTGTAACATTCGCTCATCCACACCACCATGGCAACGGTGAAGAAAACCGTGCAAGGGACCCAACTTGCTTATCAGGGTTTCAGTGTTTTGCTCAACAAACCAAAGCATCTACAGTACATACACATACTGTACGTACATACTGATCAATGCATTGTTAAAGAAGCATTCGGCGATTTTGGAAAAATTCTCTGGTCCCCTTGGGAACAAGATGTGCACATGCATATAGTCTACAATGGCTGGAATGGCTCAAGCCTGTTTGGAGGAAGGCCTCTCTCATCCTGATTGAACCCAAGGCTTTTCTGTCAAGGGGCTCGCCCAAACTGGGTTTTTTGACCCCAGGGGCTCACTACACTCTATAGTAGGGAGGATTATTCAAAAATGAAGATAAATAACAATATTTATTAAGTGAAATAACTTACTAAAGAACGCAAGGACTATTCAGGTTTACAGCAGTTCTGTTTATTTACAACATGGTTAATTGTTTGCCACCTGTCTCTCCTCCTTCTGTAAATGCTGTTAGATTGTGAGAATGCGCTGCCAAGTAGCGTATAGGCGAGGGTGTTTGTTCACGTTTAATGTACAGTAAATATTTGTAATGTCTGTGAAGAAACTGGCATCTGGAAAATGTGTTTGAATTTCTTTAATTACTTTAATTCTTTGTGTAATTGTGTAATGACTCATAGGCCAGGGCCTATGAGTCATAGGCCAAGGCTTATGAATTAATTTGAATACAAATTAAAGGTAATTTGCTCTTGATAGGATCCACCTGGTATTCTGTGGTTTAGGTTGTGATGGGTGTCCAACAAAAAGACAACAACAGGGGGAGGAAGCTGCAGGGATTTAGTTGAGAATAATATATAGAGTATATATAGAGAGAGTATATAGCAATGCCACATTGATCTGTCTCTCATGAAATGTAGACGACAAGATCGCCACCTAGTCATACTGACACTTCTGACCAATGGGAAGGCAAGCAACTGCAAAGCTGATTTTGGCCAATGGGACAGGGAGAGGGAAATATCCCTCACAGACATGCAGGCTGCAGACGGTGCAGAGTTAAGCAACACAGCATGATATCATGATTATTGAACTATTAATTTTGCCATGGCCTGCATTGTAATTTACTGTACTATGATATCCAAAACTGCATTACCGGACCTTTGTCATTTTTGGAGCCTTGGCGGTTCAACCAACTTCAGTCATCATTATTCTAATGAATTAGGTCCTTGTTATAACAAGGATATACAGTATAATGCATGTTCTTTGCTGAACATATGAATCTAATATTACATGAGTAGGCCTATTCAAATTTAAGATACAAATGGTATTAACATAAATCCTAAATGAAATGATGTTCTTGAAACCAAATCCAACTGAAGGGTTAAATCGTATCTAAAAGGAAAAATATTTATGGGCAATTTAGTGATTTGAGTCAGTGCCCTGAAAATAATTGGAGCGAGCTCTTTGGAGGAGGAATCAGCACAGCATGTGTTCTTTCAAGCAAACTGAATTCTCAGAGGAGAGATGTCGACATGCATTTTTGCTTCTAAATGTTGCATTTAGCGCCTATCTTTAGAAAATAAAGAGATGTCCGACATTGACTTCTTTACCGATATCCCAATATTGTCCAACTCTTAATTTCCGATATCGGTATCAACCCATACCGATATATGCAGGCTTTTGTGGTGGGCAACAAGTAATTAATGGGAGCATTCAGTGATTTGGGTGACTTGTAAACACCCCCCAAAAGACTAACAGCACATGCACCAAGGCCTGCCACCACTCCATCATAATTGGAGGAAGGTCTCCATTATATGATTCGTATATTTTTCCTTATTGTGTCGCTCTATAAATATCTGTAAATGGTGCCTTACAAAAATAGTCATATTTTTCTAATATTTTCCAATATTCATTTTTAAAGCCTTTATCGGCTGATAATATCTGTATGGCTGATATATACAGTATGCCCATGTCTTTATTGATAGCAAACATTAGTACAGTCACTAGTGATACAGGAATCATGGCCTTCCACTCTAGCCAATCTACTAGCCACTCTAACCCTGACAGTTTAGCTTTCAATGATATTTTAAAGGCTACTTGAATTATTTATATTGGATTTGGTTTTATTCATAACGGATGAAAAAAGATGGAATTATATCTGATGCAACCACATTCCCTGTGGGTCATCGACTGAAAACCTAATGAGTAAAAGTTTGCAAATGATATCAGGCATACAAATCTCCAGGAGGGGCGAAAACAAAATTTGTTATGTCTGCAAGAGTGTGGTGTTAACATAGAAATGGGCTGCACATGTCAATACCTTCTTTATAGACGCTGCATAGTTGTTTTCATTTCAGGTTATTTGGACTGAGGACACATTAGGAATAGATCATAAAACTCCATTGATCCCCAGAGAGAGATTCAGGTGTCACAGCGGCAACATCAGTGAAAATTAAACTGTTCTTTGTGATCACGTGATTTAAATTTAAAAACAACATTATAAAATAAACACAAAAGTTACTTGCATACCGGTACCTCATTGTTTTTGAGTAGCATGTAGAATTACTTGATTTTATTCAATGTTGATTGAATATTTGGGGAAATGATTGCAAAAATGTCTGTAATTTGTGTAACTTCTTACACAACGTTTGCCAAATTATGTCTCAAAGCCTTGTTTGAAGCACTTTGAACTGCCTTGTTGAGACATTTATAAACTTAGCCTAAGTCACTAAGAATCAAAACAGTATAGTTGTAAGTACAACACCAAGGGCATTGTCATGCTCTTAAAAATATAGCCTAATATTTATGCAGAACGGTGTCCAAAAGGTTCCAGCATATGGGTGAAAAGTACAGAAGATTCCCAAGGGCTATATAAGCTGAGTGACAGCAGCTTTCAACAATTCTGTGGTTTATAGATCTTATTGAGTGAGCCATGACTGTCCCTACTGTCATGTGGTCCAGAATTCTGAGTAGCTCCGCTGGATGAACAGTCTGCTTGTAGAAATGTGTGGAATCTGTGAAAATACAGCTTTGCCTCAATTAAACCTTACTTTATTAAGACCTTTCAAGACCATCCATCTACTTTGTATATGTCGCCATCTTGTGGTTAATTTGATTAGACATTTGTTGGGCTCGAATGTGCAATAGTAATGTGACCTGATTATGGTGTGGAGTTCATCCCTCCTCTCTGTCCCTGTGGGCTTTGGATTGAATCCTGCAGGGAACTTCTCTTCTCAACTCACGGTGAAGGAAGATTTAGACTTCCAGATCTACAGCATTAGCTCATGCATTATCGATATAGTATCGCTATGAATGTACTTATTGTACCCACGGTCACTGTGATATAGCCAGTTTGTTGCCTTCCCTTGGCCTTAAAGCATGTAGGCCTATTACAAAGACTGGTCCATTTAGCTTTTGAGTGTAGACGAGGGTAATGAATAACGCATACCTGTTCTGCTCAGTGGAGCACAGACGCTCTTTCTTTATCAAGGAAGACAACAATTCCCCAGTCTGGGTTATTAGGTTATTAGGTGTGTGTGTGTAGGCTACTCTGTCTGTGAGCTCCAGACCGTGACTTTTATTTTATTCAAATAGTATGTCTACAATCGCCACAAGCAAGTGAGCGAGTTCTTGAATTAAAAAACTATATTACTGGCTTATCAGAGCTAAGGCTTATCTAGTAGGCCATCTTATGGAAGCATTTCAGCATAAGGCAGTCTAGAGAGTCCTAGATGTATGCTGCTGGGGTTTCATCGCTGTCTTTTTCAACTATAGTCTCTCCCAAATATTTCTGCTGGGTGAGGCAATTGCCTTTTATGTGTGGCTCATTATGCTACCATATTAATAACAAATGAGGGGCCACTTCTTGTATAATACTGGAGCTGCAGAAGCTGTGTGTTTGATCTATAGGTGACCAGAATAACAATCTTGTGGGTAATAGCTTTATGCTGTGGGGGTGGGAGTGGGTTGGGGTATGGAAGTATTTTCTGTTGTTGTTTGTGTTCGTCTAGTTGTTTGTTTTCCAATGATGACTTTAGACAAGTAGTGAGTGTATAGAAAGTATATAGTGAATCTATTGGGAGTGATCTATAGGGTATGAGTTTATAGGGAGCATACTAGTGAGTAATACTGAGTATATAGTGAGCATAGAGTGAGAATAACAATAATAAAGTTTGAAAAGATACACGTCTTCAGTGCCCAATATGTAGCTTGATCAAGCTACTGCCATGGTGAGCAACTGGTAGCTGTCCAAGCTACGCTTTCAAAGTATAGTATAGGATTTTGGAGCAGTCAGGCCATAGAGTAGGTCTAATAACTCATCACGGAAGGAAGAAGGAAGATTTAGACTTCCAGATCTACAGCGTTAGTTCATGCAGTATCAATACAGTATCACTACGAATGTACTAATTGTACGTTGTAATATTGTGATATAGCTTAATGCTATTTGCAGTAGTTGTTTGTTGCTATTGTTTGTTGTCCTATGGCTGTATTACAAAGACTGGTCCATTTAGCTTTAGATTGTAGACCAGGGCAATGAATAACAAAGCATACCTGTTCTGCGCCTGAGCCTGGCAGGGCTGCACTAATACAGGTAACTTTGGGGTAGTCCCGTCTAGAGTTTGAATGGACAGGTATCAGTCAAAAGAGAGACATCGAAGAGGAAGGATAGATGGGGAAGGATCAACATATGGAATGTCAGCACAGGTCAGCCATGTATGGAGATCTAAGGGTTTGAGGTGTGAGGTCAGATGTAGAGTTGCTATCTTCAGTCGCAATCAAATGCTGTATCACTTGGCTTGGCTGTTGACACTGCAAACCACTCAGTATTGGTTATCAATAAAAGAAATGGGTTTTGATTTGACATTTTAGTGAGCTGGATGCAATCGTACCTGGAGGGGAGAGAACAGATGGTGTAGCTAAACGGAACTCTGCCCCATCCCAGTGAACTGTGCCGTTCCACGAAGATTTTAGGGACTCTCCTGTTCCTAATTTATGTAAACGACATGAAATCAGCCTGTGATTGCTTGTACCACCTGTTTGCAGACGACTCAGCACTGCTCAGCAGTGTTGGGACATGTGCACTACGTAACTCAATATATTACATAATATATTACCAAAATGCAGTAACTTGTAATATAAATATATTACTTAACAAAAACAATCTAATATATTATACTTTTCTTTCTGCATTACTGCATTACTTTCAATATTACTTTCTGTCAATCTGTCTTGTTGAAAATGTTCTTGTGAAATTGTTCTTGACAACTGCAGAAGTTAAATAATTACTTATTTTCTATAATTTGTCATCAAATTATTTATTCAGGAGGACGTTTTTTCAAGTTGGTTTCATATGGATTTCCCAGATAACCAAGTGCGCTTTCTTTATTGTAGCTATGCCACTGGCCTACACAATATTTGATTAATAGTGACACTAAATATTTAATTATATATTTTGTACAACATTTTTCTTTTAAGTAATATGTAATAGTAATACTAATATATTACACTTGCTCAGACAGCAATATTGTAATACAATATATTGCTTTAAAATGAAGGTAATAAGTAATAAGTAATACATTAACAAGGTATAGTAATATTCCCAACACTGCTCCTCAGACATAAACAAACTGCAGGTAGAAAAGGGCCTCAGTTCTGAATAGATTCTGCACCTGTATGGCTCACTGATAACAAACCATTTTTACACCTGGGAAAACTGAATCCATTTTTTTTATCTAATAGTAAGCAAGGCAAATGACTTCACGGTCAGAGTGGGTGACATTGACATTGTCATATCACACGGAAAAACTCCATCCTGGAGGCAAATCTTTCCATTGATAAATTGGCCACCAACATATTGAAAAGGGTCAACAAAAACACTTGGCGACCCTAACAGTAGTACCTCTTGGTACTACATCACCTCAAAGGCCCTGAAAACAAGGCTATACAGATCTCCCAAAACAAACTGGTCAGGATGCTACTGGCCTGGCCTAACCTGAAATTATTTTGGCCTGGGGGGGCGGAGTGCCGTCTGTTTTTAGACGGAAGATGAGTTGATCTGATTTGACCTCACCAACGTGCCGTCATCCACGGCCCCTCCCCTGCTGTGCTACACCACATCATTTGGAGCCACGCCCACCTCGAAAGGTTGACTCCCACTTCTAGGCCACCGTAGCTAACAAACTAGTCCAGGCTTTACGTTTTCATGCAACACGTATGAAATTGAAAGCCTGGGTGTCAAGGCTAGGATGCTACTTGACCACACTCCCCGAATCCACCTCACCCCTGCCTACAACACCAGAGGGACTTCAACAAATCCTGTGCAACCCAGATTTGGCACAAACAGTGGACTTAATTCTTTCCACCGAAATGTGGAATGCCCTACCAACAGTCATGAAGACCTGCGAATCCTTTGACTTCTTCAAAACCACTCTCAAAGAGCACCTATGGATGGATGCCCCCCGTATATATTTTTCGTCCACTAATATTTGTATGTTTCTACATGGTTGATGAAATTAACATGGTGGCTGCCATTGTAAACAATCAGCCAAGCAATCAATCTTGTCCAATTAATCAATCAATCAATCTTGAAAAAAGAGAAAGCTCAGACTCAACATGCTGACGGGCCACTGCTACAGACTAGAGCACAGAAGTGCTGTTCTGTCCAGTGTGTTATCGGTCTGTTGTTTGTTTGCATATTATACCGATAAATATAGTGTGCCTTTTGTGATCATGTTGACTCTTCTCTCTGTATCTGTTGCTTCAATTGTTTTGCTCCCATAACAGCACTTCATTCTAAGTTATTTTTAATGTGCAGTTACTGATTGCAGTTACTGAGCTTGATTTGATTTTGTTGTATGAAAAATATAACTATTATTGGAACAAGTGGGACTTGCATCACTAGAGGGCACTGTTAGTATGGCTTGGGCTCCAGCATTATCAGCATACACATACAGTATTTAGTCTGCAATCTGCATGATCAGAAATGATGATAAAAGTAGCAAGTGACATGAGAAGAGAAGTGAGAAATTAATAATTTAAATTCATAATTCTTTCTTTAATGACGGATGCCTTGGTAATGTTACAATGTAGACAGATTTGGGTTTCAGTTTTTAAATTATTATTATTATTATTATTGCAAGAGATTGAGAAAGAGAGACAGAGAAACAAGCATGCAGACAGAGGGGGAGAACTGATTGATGGGGGACCCCAGAGATTATGGAAATGTATAAAGGCAGGGGTGGAAGAGGGGAGAGACAGAGACAGAGAGAGCGAGAGAGACCAAGACAGAGGGAGAGGGAAGGGGAGAGAGAGAAACAGAGAGAGACAGAGGGAGAGAGAGACAGAGGGAGAGGGAGGGGAGAGAGAGAGCGAGAGAGACCAAGACAGAGGGAGAGGGAAGGGGAGAGAGAGAGAAACAGAGAGAGAGACACAGAAGGAGAGGGAAGGGGGAGAGAGTGAGCGAGAGAGACCAAGACAGAGGGAGAGGGAAGGGAGAGAGCGAGAGGAGAGAGAAAATGAGACATGTTATTGGCTGGCTCATTAGAACATCTGGCGTGACAGAACATATTGCTGCTGAAGTCAGAGAAAAAACAGGCAGAGATAGACAGGGTCCCCTTTTCAAAATCCCCTTTCCCCTTTTCAAAATCCCTGCTCTTTTTTTTCTTTTTAATTTCTTTTCTTTTTAAGAGCGAGACATCTAAAATAAGGCGAAGGAGGTTTGGAGGATAAAGGAGGAGGGAAGGGACGAGAGATACAGTATACAGTAGGTGCATTTGTTGGAACTTCAACACGTTGTGGAGATTTCATTTGACTTAGAGAACACATCTCTTGTCAGCATGTAGACAATTTCCTATACATCCTGTGGAGAATATGTTTAGTTGTATTACATTTTTGGCTATAGGGGTGAAACAGTAACTAAAACAAACAGCAAGCGATACGGCTGAGGGAGAGAGCGCGAGAGAGATGTAAATCAGAGCAGTCAGACATGGTGTCGACCCAGATTGACAGAGCCAGAGTTTGGCAGCAATTCGTGGAATATCTGATTTGAATGGCACGTTTACAACCAAATGCAAGTATTCTTTCCTTGTTTGTTAAGCTGAAATATTGATACATACTATTGCAGACATTTTTGAAGATTAGTAGCCTAGTCTGTATACAGAATATCATTTAATGTATACAGAATATCATTTAATATAATTGAATGTAAAGTGAATATTTTACTCCTTGGCAATGTATACTTTGCTTGTTATTAGTTGCACAATTGGGTGTGACTTGTTTGTTTACCGCTAGTTACAAAATTGGCTGTCAAAGTCTAGAATTCTTTATTATTGTTTAATAGAAATTCCCTCATGAGGGTACAGTCTTGACAGATGCTCATTTTCTATCGTACTGTAACCTACATAAATAACCACACAGTAGAAACCTACAGTCATGATGCACATGCTTTTCACCAAAATGCAGAAAGGGAACCACTGCCATTTCCTCTTATTTCTAAAATATGTCTTCCAATAGCTATAATATACTGTATAATATATATACAGTACAATATATATAGTGTACTGTATATAATACTGTTTTATAAGAATTGTATTATGTATTATGTCTTAACAGAGTTCTTAACAGACATCCCATACTTAAGTGTACAACACAAAGAGTAAATTAAAAGGCCATAACTTCCTACAGTATATAAAAGACGTTTTGGAAGAGGAAATGCCGTTGAGTCCCCACTGGGAGGGAGAAGAGAGCATTAGAGGAAGCCCAGTGTTGTTTTTGTTTGTTTTTTCATCAGGGTGTCAGTGAGACACATTTGGTTGCTGTGTTCCTGTGAAGAACGATGTGTTGGCTTTGTGTAGTGAGAAACTCTAGGGAAGGGGAAGGGGAGGGGACCGGCATTAAACCTGTCAGAAATTGAAAAAAGGTGTGCATCTCCAGAGCTGTAGCTGTGAAGACAGAGCCTCTAAAAGCTTTTCTCCTTCTCTTTTTCTTTTCTTTTTTTTTTAGGGAGAGAGAAATGCCACCGCTTCCCCTAACCTGCCTTCCTCCCAACTGGTCAGATACGTGAAAAGGGGAGGATGTGACAAGTAAAAGGTAGATCGAAATCCTTTGATGAGACAGAAAGCATCAAGTAATGCAAGAGTAAGTTGTCAAGTTGAGGATTCTCTGGCTTTTTCCTCAGCAGTGCTGATTCACGATTGGCCAGACACTAGAGACTCTCATCACAACTTGTACTGGGTCAGGGCGAGGAGAAAGAGGACAACTCAAGGCACTAGCATCCTGTAAGGTGGGAGAACAAGGGATCAGGAGGGATCCCCCCTTCAAGAAAGAGAGAGAGGGAGAGAGTGGGGCAAAGTTCCCTCTCTCTCTCTTTCGTCTCATCCCGTCTTCAGGCTGGCAGGCTCAGCCATGGCGTTCACCTTTGCGGCCTTTTGCTACATGCTCACCCTGGTACTGTGCGCCGCACTCATATTCTTCGTCATCTGGCAGGTGAGTTCTACGCACGCACGCACACACACACACACACGCACACGCACACACACACACACACACACGATTGGTTTCCTATAGTCTAATGTGCTTCACTGTCTGCCTGTTTTGTTTTGTGTGGGGACAGGATATAAAGTAAGAATCCTTGTTAAATCTTTGCATTGCATTCATATGTATGCAATGTCATGTCCAAGTAAACTGATGAAGTACATGTAAAATACTGTATCTGTGTTGAGATACATTAAATCCAGTTAGAAAGGAAGGTATATAAGGTATAAGTACTGTATATATAAAGTGATTATGTCCAAACAAAGGTTCCCAAGCTGTGGTGCACTTGTGGTGCATGAGCATGTTGTTGTTTAACACAAATGGCAAAATCCAGATCAATGTAGAATTATAACTTACAATTTAGGCATTTAGCAGATGAGCGACATACATAAGCCTTAAGTTAAAGCTATGCATATACTAGCAGTGAAGGGCTCCATTTTCGTCACACGCTAAACCCCGTATTCCAAACCCCTTATCTCTTTTTTACTATTTTGAAGAACTTTTTGTAATAGTTCAACATGCCAATCTATTGACACGTTGTGGGCTTGTAGACTGTCCATTCCAACTATTGAAAAATGATTTTTAAAATAGTTTAAAAAGGCGAAGAAGTTAAGGGATAAGGGGCTTAGTGGTGATGAAAATCTAGGCCTAAATGCTATAAGTGTACATAAATTGTTCTCTAAGTCTACACAAAAATGTTATCTAACTCACCGAGACCACAAGATCTGAAATGTCTAAAAAAAAGAGCTAAAAGAAGTTCACTAGACCTAGATCTAATCAACTGTCCAATCAAGTTTAGACCTCTGAAAAACATTTTTTAGATCTTGTGCTCAGTGCAGTGAAGATACGTCCGTAAGTTGACCCTTTTCATACGCTTGTAGGAGGTTGAGGCTATAGGGCAAGTACTACGGCAAGTACTATAGTCTGTACATCTTCAGACTGTGGCAGAAGATTGGGAGTGAATCTGCTGTTCTGATTTGCAATTGGTTGCAATTGAAGTGCATAGTTTTGGAGAAGAGTTTGGGATGTGTGGAGCTTTGTCCTGGCGTTTTTAGCAAGGGAACTTCCAGCTTTCGTGCGTGGTAGGATGCGACCCCAGACTTGTAAGATATGGCAGCGCCATACCTTTGGTTACATGCAATGCCAGTGGCATCAGAGTTTTGTACTCTGTGCGGGCAGCGACCGGGAGACAGTGGAAGCGGAGAAGGGAGGTAACATGAGAGAATTTTGGCTGGTCGAAGACTGCTACGGCAAAACACTGTTGTAACAATCATCTGTGGGAATACAGGCTACAGCAGCTGCATGACTTTCAGTACAAGATTTTGTGATTATGTGCCATAATCATACTTAAAAAATCATCATGCATTCAAGCCAATCACAATTTCCGTCCTCACTTGTAAATGGTGCATTTACAGTATATATCACCTTCATCCAAGGTGCTTTACAGAGTGCATTATATTTACCTTTATACACAGATTGCAGTGGAAACCATGTGACCATCAAGAGCAATTTGGGGTTCAGTGTCTTACTTGAGGATACTTCATGTAGGCAGGTGCGACAAAACAATACAAACTGCCAACCCACGGATCATTAGACAATCTGCTCTACCTCCTGAGCCAGTTGTTTGTGAATACACAGACAAGGAAAGCTGGCGCCCCTAGAAACTGTATAATTATTGCCAAAATACAGACTGAGCATTGGGTGATGGCTCAGCTAGGTCACAGCCATACCAGTTGGGAATCTTTGAGCTTCCCCTATAGGAAGCATCCACTGATGTGCTCTTGAGCAAAGCAATATACAGTATATGATATCACTGTAGCCTGATTATCAGATTCAAGCTGAACTTCCCGAAGCTCGAGTCTGACATTGTCCCCTGTCTGAGCAATTTCAAGGGTAATAGGACAGTAATGACACTCCCGTGTGCAACAGCTAAAAAGAGACGGCTATAGGCTGAAAAGTGCATGTGACGTCACAATTTTCCCTAAGGAGAAATTCAAGTTCCAAACAAACCACTCTCACCTTTTGAGCAGGACGCACGTTTGCAGGAAGGTTGGCTACAAAGTATATGCAGAAGTAGTTGTCAGTCAAGCTGCGTGTTGGGAAGGCAAGTGCCTTTTAAGTTGGGACATTGTTGATATAATGCCTCTGATAAGAGAGGACAACACACAGGGCAAGGATGTATTTAAGGATATTAATGCGGACAACAAAGACTCGTATCCTATGGAGATTGAGAGTCAGTGTATGAACTGTTACGAGAATGGAGTCACCCGCACGCTGGTCACCAGAATCCCCTTCTTCAAAGAAGTCTTTATCAGTTCCTTCCACTGTCCCAACTGTAACGAGTCCAACACGGACATCCAGTCAGCAGGGCGGATACAGGACATGGGTATTTGCCATGCCCTGAAAGTGCAGTCGAAGCAGGATTTGAACCGAGAGGTGGTGAAAGCGGACAGTGCGACCGTAAGAATACCCGAAGTTGAGTTCGAAATCCCCGCATTCACACAGGAAGGCTCCCTGACGACCGTCGAGGGCCTCCTGGACCGGGCGGTAATCGGTTTGGAGCGAGATCAGCCCACAAGGAGGGCCACGACCCCCGAAGTCGCCCAGAAAATAGACGAGTTCATCAGGAAATTGAAAACGTTGAAAGAGGTGGAGGAGGAATTTACATTGATCATTGAGGATCCATCGGGGAACAGTTTTGTGGAGAATCCAGTGGCCCCCCAGAAGGACAACGCTCTCACTGTCACCCGGTTTAAGCGGACCACGCAGCAGGACATGCAGCTGGGGATCACAGCTGGAGATGAGCTGAAAGAGCAGCCGTCTGCCAACGACCTGGACGGCATCCACGACGGCGAGGTTCTGACGTTCAACACAAACTGCCCCGAATGCAAAGCACCCGCCTCCACCAACATGAAGCTCGTACAGATCCCCCACTTCAAAGAGGTCATCATCATGGCCACCGTCTGCGATGAATGCGGACACAGGACCAATGAAGTGAAGTCCGGTGGAGCCACAGAGGCCCTGGGCACACGGATCACCCTACACCTCACCGGCCCACCGGACATGACCAGAGACCTGCTGAAGTCTGAGACGTGTCGTGTGCTCATCCCTGAGCTGGAGTTTGAGTTGGGCATGGCGGCTCTGGCAGGAAAATTCACCACCCTGGAAGGACTGCTGCTGGACATCAAGGATCTGATTGTTAAGGAAAACCCGTTCCTGTGCGGCGACAGCAGCTCTGAGGACAGACAAAGCAGGTTGAAGCTCTTCGGGGAGAAGATTGACAAAATCATTGCCGGAGAAATGGATGTCCATTTAGTTCTGGACGACCCGGCCGGTAACAGTTACATCCAAAACGTCTACGCCCCAGACCTGGACCCTGAGATGAAGATCGAGAAATACACACGCACCTTTGAACAGAATGAAGATCTGGGATTGAATGATATGAAAACAGAGGGTTATGAAACACAGTGAAATGTGTACCACTAATGACTTTGTTTTTCATCCATCTGTATTTCAACATTATGCTGATTACTTTGCGTGAGTGGAGTGGGCGCAAGCTAAGCGCTCGGTGCATGGTCGGCGGTCCGCATCTGGTCGTCCCTCGGGGTACTATGATTGGCTGGTTTCGGTGATGATGTAATGGCGATGTAAATAAAAGACCTTTATAGCTAATGTCATGAGTATTACTTGCTCCACTCACGCACAAGTACGCCATGGCCTACTTTACAGAGTGCTGATCTAGTTGTCTCCACCGTAAGGTGGGGACTCTGGAACGCACCCCGTCATTCCGTCCCGGTGTAACCCCTCATTCCGTCCCGTTTGTGATGTAATGATGACGTCATAGATCTCATTATTGATGCTTTACTTGACTAATAAAAGTCCTGGAACAGAAAATGGTATGGGTGCGGCTGGGTGCCGCCCCCATACCATTTTCTCTTGCCCCTCCAACATGTCCTCTGGCCCCCCGAAATGGGACATGTTACATCCGCCCCTGGTCCGCACGTCTGTCCGTGCACACGTCTGTCTGAGCATACGTTTGTCCGTCCGCACACCTCTTACGTCACCCACAGACCCCCATGATCCCACAGGGTGACGTAACAGCATGGTGGTAATTACGTTTACAGGATGGAATGTGCACATGTTCAAACCTGACCCTCCGAGCACAGGTCTCACAATTTGCTACCGGTAATTTGAAAAAAAGAAAAGGGCTTCATTATTCTCTTCCTAATATTATGGTCAATGTGAAAAATCAGAGCGATTACGACATCCAGTGAGGAGTTACGCCGGTTTCAGACATAGATGGTTTTTAAAAAATATCCCCCGTCGGCCACTAGGTGGCGCTACCGCTCCGTAATCATATTCAAGTGCATTTTGGCACATTTTGACCACATACATCATCATCAGCAGATTTGCTTGCTGTTGCCATGACATCATATGTGGGCGTGGCTCCACTGAGAACTCCCGATACAGTGATGTCACAGAACGGTGACGTCAGTAGACATGGCGCTGTCTGGCAATAAAAGGCAGTTCGATCGGTAACAATCCCACCGTTCCATTGTCTATCGCCATAAGCGCTTCATTCATTGATTTAATTCATTCATTCAAACAGTTGTCCCACAAAACAGAGCGCTTTCAACTCACTTTAAGATGAATATGTGGATTTTCGAGTTGTTCCTCTTCCTCGCCCTGGCGTTCAGGAGCACAGCTTTGGACATGACAGCGACAGGGCTGACCGGATCCAAGCTGGTCCTCCCTTGTCCTTATGAGATGAAACACGGCGAGCGTTTGGAGAATTTGACTTGGAGCAAGCTTCACTTCGACAGCCAAGACCCCCATCATCCCATCGGCGAGACCGTCTTGCTGGAGAAGCGTTCTCCAGGTCTTTGGGCCTTCCTGACGCGGGGCTCTGAAAGCCATGAGGTCTACCGCCACTCTCCGTGGTTCAACCTCTCTGAAGATTCATCCAGCCTTGTCATTCCCTTCGCCATGGCCAAGGACGAGGGCGTGTATGGTTGCAGAGCGAAGAGCACCAGCTCTTCATACTTCAGCAAATATCTGCCGTGGTCTTCAACCTCCGTCAGTGTGCATCACCTTCACACCAGCCAGGTAGAGATCCTACAGAAGCCACAGCTCCCTTCCCTGGTGGACAAGGCCGATTCACTGCGGTACGGCATGTCCACGCGACTGGCCACCTGTGTGGTGAAGGGCGCCCGCCCGGCCGCCAAGATCAGCTGGCTCCGAAACGGACGGCCGCTGGAGAGCGACAAGATGTTGGTGGTGGAGGACGCCACCCCTGCTTCAGAGGAAGAGCTTCAACACCTGACCACCAGCTCTTCCACGCTGCACTACACGGCCAGCGAAGAGGACATCGGAGCGCATTTCTCCTGCGTCTCCACCCACCGGCTGGGCACGGCCGAGACCCAGACCTTTAATGTCCCCGTGGTCGCCGGGATCAACCTGACGATAAGCTACGACCTGGAGGACGACACACAGATGTGCAGCCTTGAGGACGTGGGGCCGAGCATCTTCCGCTCGAGGCCGAGCTTCATCGACGACGTGTGTCCAGCTGACCATGTTAGAAAGCCGGCAGTCGTCACCAGAGATCTGCTGACCTGCGATGCGGCCATGGAGAACGTGTGTTTCATTGAGGAGCTGCTGATCTATAATGCTAAGATGCTTGAGGAGATGAACCTCCCGGACGTGTGTCCCATTGAGGAGGAGGCGATCAGCAGCGAGCTGATCCCCTTTCAGGACGCCCAGTCCAAGGATGCTCCTCGACCCCGCGAAGACCAGGAGACATGCAGACTGGAGGACTTCGAGCATGTGAAGAACAGTGATGGCAACAAGACGACTCTGGATCCACAGAGAGTCTTTGAGATGTTGTTGGTGGCTGTGCTGTCGGTGATGGCTTACAGATTTGTAAACCCCCCCACTCGTTCAAAGCACATCCATCACCATGTCCACCACCACCATCACATCCACAACGACCATGAAGTTCACAACCACATGGTCTATGCTCCGGTCATCAACCAGTTTTATATGAACGTAAACTCTTGGAACGGAGCACCCGGACCGGCTGGTCCCCAGAACCAGCCTCACGGACATGGTGCTCCCCTGCTGATTCCTCCAGCGGTGCCTTCGCAGAATCTGCCTCCCGCCGGACCGGGCCCTCAGCCACCAGGAGGTCCCAGTCGGCCACCAGGAGGTCCCAGTCGGCCACCAGGAGGTCCCAGTCGGCCACCAGGAGGTCCCAGTCGGCCACCAGGAGGTCCCAGTCGGCCACCAGGAGGTCCCAGTCGGCCACCAGGAGGTCCCAGTCGGCCACCAGGAGGTCCCAGTCGGCCACCAGGAGGTCCCAGCCGGCCACCAGGAGGTCCCAGCCGGCCACCAGGAGGTCCCAGCCGGCCACCAGGAGGTCCCAGCCGGCCACCAGGAGGTCCCAGCCGGCCACCAGGAGGTCCCAGCCGGCCACCAGGAGGTCCCAGCCGGCCACCAGGAGGTCCCAGCCGGCCACCAGGAGGTCCCAGCCGGCCACCAGGAGGTCCCAGCCGGCCACCAGGAGGTCCCAGCCGGCCACCAGGAGGTCCCAGCCGGCCACCAGGAGGTCCCAGCCGGCCACCAGGAGGTCCCAGCCGGCCACCAGGAGGTCCCAGCCGGCCACCAGGAGGTCCCAGCCGGCCACCAGGAGGTCCCAGCCGGCCACCAGGAGGTCCCAGCCGG
Source organism: Benthosema pterotum (assembly GCA_039105355.1). Lineage (NCBI taxonomy): Eukaryota > Metazoa > Chordata > Actinopteri > Myctophiformes > Myctophidae > Benthosema > Benthosema pterotum. The sequence goes on along the minus strand of CM076975.1, from coordinate 38,217,475 downwards.
CCACCAGGAGGTCCCAGCCGGCCACCAGGAGGTCCCAGTCGGCCGGGTTCTGGGGCACCTGATCCGCAGAACATGGAGCAGAGTCCCAGCTCCGGTCCCCAGTCTGACGGGGTGTATGTGGGTCGAGGAAACCACTCCTCCTACAGAGGAAGGAGTTATCGTGGAAGACGCAACCCCTCCTTCAGAAGAAGGACTTAACAGTTATCGTGCCGTGGAAATAGATCTACGTCTCCCGTTATCATTATGATTTACAGTAACGACTGATGCCGCTGCCGTTGAGCTACGCCTTTGATCGTTACTTACCGGCGCCGGTTTGATACGATCCCCATGCTAACAGCAGCTAGCAGCGACCGCATCCACCATTGATAGACCATAATAAGGGACGGACCAAACCGGAAACCGGAATTGTGTGTCGCCAACTAACTTGTCCGTGGGGAAACATGGACCGAAACATGAAATATGACTTTTTGATGAAAAACGCTGGCACTGGCTACCTCAAAAAATATGAAAAAGGGCTGGCACTGGGAGTGTTAAAGTCCTGTCCGTCTGCCCAGACCTGGGAGACATCGAGAGCGTCGAGGAGAGAGATGGCTCTCTGAGTCATCTCTGTGGCTCTCTGAGCCGCAGCGTCGAGAGCGCCATGGAGAAAGACTGCACACAGAGCGGCAATGTCGAGATGGCAGCTCACAGGCTGTATAGCATCCGTGGAAACATCTAATATTATAATACACACATACGACTAATTCATGAAGGAGAGCGAGATGAAGGAGCAGGAGATGAAGGAAGGACATATGAGCAGCAGGAAGAATTAAGAAGAGTCAATATGGAACACTGAGATGAGAAGGCAGAAAACCTCAACATGGTGAGGATAAAGACGTTATAGCCTCCACACCCAGGCTGCTTTCATTTCCGTCGGCTTTGCACGAAAATGGAAACCTGGCCCAGAAGTGTGTGCCACTTCAACCTTCCGGGGTGGGCGTGGCTCTAAATGATGTGATGTAGAACAGAGGGAGGAGTCAACCTTTCGGGGTGGGCGTGGCTCCAAATGATGCGACGTATCACGGCAGTGGAGAGGCGGTAGGTAGGTAGGTAGGGGGAGGGGCCGGGGATGACGACACGTTGGTGAGATCAAATCAGATCAGCTCATCTGCCGTCCAAAAACCTACGGCGCCCCGCTCCCCCTATCCAAGGCCAAAATCATTTCAGGTTGGGCCAGGATACCTTCCAGGACATGTTACCTTCAAGGACTTGTTATAGAGTTGGAGACCAATAGGCTGACGTTGCTTCCAGGATGTCTGTGCCAACAGACTGGCATGATATAATCAGTTGATTTGTACAGCCAACCTCCCTATATTTAATATTAAATAAACCAAGAGAAAAGACTTGCCTGGTCATCATAGCTTTTAATTTGACACTAAAACTAAAACATGTTCCACAACAGGGCTGTGAAACTCACATACACAGTGGGCCAAAGTAGAAAAGTCAAGGGCAGGAGCCACTGGTCAGTGTTTCAACACACAGCGGGAAAACTGGGAAATAAAACTACTTTTCCTTCAAAAATCTATGGCCTTTAAAACAAGATGAAACTACATGCATTACAACCTAAAAATGCAAAATAAAGCTCAGTTTTCTGTTCTAGGATCCTCACAAATCGCTGTTGTCATACATGGTAAAAATCAATCAAAGAGTTGAGAAAGCAAAACAATTATTTTTTATTCATTTCTCATCATGATGTGTGCAATAGACCAGAGGGTCAGTTCTAATAACTAATTCAATATCATCCCACGAGCCAAAGACAATTAATTCACAGGTCCCTGAGAGGGTTCCAGGTGGTCCCATCTAAATGATGGAAAGATATAACTCTTTGAGAGAGTAAAAATTTGCGGTCTGTGGGGCTAAATTGTCCTCAAAATGGTGGTCCTCTGTGGCTCAAATGTTGAATAAATAGTGGGCCCTGGTATCAAAAAGGTTGAAAACCACTGATCTACAGGAACTGTAAGGAGTATAGACAGATTTCACAACGGTTGTCTCCAGTGGAAATCCATTCATTTGCCATAGGAACGTACGTGTTGGGTCGCCGGCTTGGTTTGGACGCCAGCATGAAATGGCAGCTGTGATTGGCTAGCTCGATCACATGACTGCCAGTACAACGGAGCAGAGCTTGCATAGGTTTGCATAAAAACCTCTTCAAATTGGCCATCTTTAGTCCAGCTCCAGTCATATAAGGAAGTGCAATTGGCAGATTTCACCACTCCACTTCACAGGGGTGTGATTTTTTTTTATTATGTTTATGATGTTAGCTGTCTGCCTTGGTAACTACAGGCACTGCCAGCGTTTAGTTGGCATAGTTTTAGCCTCACTATCATCCTAGATGCTACAGCTAGCTCCAGGGCAGGAGTGTAAAACTCAAATACAGAGTGGGCCAAAATTTAGGTTCCAGGTGGTCTCCAGCTAAGTTGTTTAACCGGATTTAACTCTTGAGAACATAAAACCATTTGGTCCAACATTTCGGAATCCTCCAATCACAGCCCTCCTGGGCGTCACCTGATCCTTTCTCTCAGACTGAAACCACGGCTGCTGCTGCTGCTGCTGCTTCACTGCTGTGGACAAAAACAAGGACTTTGAGTCCACCTGAGTTGGGTGGCAGCTGGGTGAAAATGATTCAATGCAAACTAAGAATGTCTACAAATGTGTACAAATGTGAACCAAATCGACCCTAGTGGGTCCATTTAATTTGGTTCCATTTGTACACTCTCAGGAAAAAAATGAAAATGGCTGTAATTCCCCTTTTAATGGGAGGTGTTGCCTCGTTGTCTCCACCGTAAGGTGGTGACTATGGAACGCACCCCGTCATTCCGCCCGTGTCTGTACCCCGTCATTCCGTCCCGTGTGTGATGTAATGATGACGTCATAGAAAGACAATAGAAATACAAAGAAAAGACAATAATATCTTATATAAATTAGAATAATATCATCAATTCTTGAGCCCGGACGGTGGAGACCTGTGCCCCGTAGGGGCACAACTCTTGTTATTTGAGGGATCGGATTCCTCCTATGCCCAGCTTTGTGTGCACAACGGAATGTGTGTTGAGCATGGCTGAGCATGGAACATGATGATAAGAGCACCCCTCACTTCACACAGGTGACACCTGGCTTTAAAGTCTATGGACTGGCCACATGACATGTCATAAGTGGAGTCATAAGAAGTAGAACTGCATTCTGTAAACATGCCAACTTGCGCATAAACCTTGGCATACTTGTGTGTGAGCAGAGCAAGTGAGCAGACGACCTGTCAAAGTACCTCTGACACCACTTGGAGATAATACTCGTGACAATACTTATATAAAGATATCTTAATTACAACTAAACTAAACTACAACTACACCACCTAATCGATGTTAAAAAGCAGTTCACTGACGCTCACTCTGCTCGCAAATGTGAAAAACCTAAATAGTTTGCATTAAGCAATTTACAATTTAAGCATTTACAGTAGCAGGCAGTCTTAATTCAAAGCGAATTACAGTAAGTAAGGACGGAACATTGTAATACATGATATACAGACAAATCTTCAAGTGGCAGCCACAGTGGGCCTCAATGAAGAGAAGTGTAGGCTATGTTTGTTTTGTCACCAACACAAACATTATGTTGTAATCATCATCATAATGTTGTAAGATGATAAGAGTGCCACACACACTTCACATGTGTGTATTTTTTTTTATTTTATAAATGACATCCCTGCTTGGTCATGTATCGCAATCTTGTATACGATATAATATAATATTATCTGCAAGCTTGGCAAGTGGTCAAGTTTATCTGTGGGTTTTATAACTAGGGAATGAAAATTTCCCTGAAAATTATCACCGCACACATGAGTCATGGGAACACAGTGATGCAGGTATTACTGGAGGTGTACTGGGGCTACTCTATAATTACTTGTCTAATGAATCCTCATCTGACAAGAAGGTTGAGCTAAACCAGCATCAACTCCCCTTTTGTGTGAAAGAATTGTGAGAAACAGTGTACACTAGTACAGCAGCGATGTCCAAAGTCCAGTCCAGGAACCAACTGTGGCCTACTGGCACATTTTATATGGCCTGCAGCCACCTTCTAAAATCCATTACCCTATGGTATTTATGACAGACCAGCATGGTAAATGTGGGGAATGTGAAAATGTGAAATTAACCTGGGCCGAGGCCATTTCTATTTAACTTTTGGGGAGAGACATTTTCACATGGCTACAGTGCCATTTGAACAAAAAGACTACAGCATGCATACATAACGTTGTACAATACACATAGTTGAACTTGAAGTTGGCAATCGACATATACGTAATAATAATGACAGATCTCAGGGACAGAGTGTTACTGTATGCACCTGTCAGTCTGCAGGACTGGAATTTGCACAGGCGTCACAGGAGACGCGCGCGTTCAGTATTCAGCGCACAGCCCTCACCTTCGCACATTGCAGCTCCTACAAAATGCCAAATGCCACACACAACTGCTGCAGCATCAGCTCCTCTCACAGTGCGATGAGACGCTGTAAGTGTGAAACACAAATGAACACCAAAAGGAACAGCTTTGAAATGACTAGATGATTTGACTCATGAATCAAGCGAGTGGGTTCTTTTTAGTGTGAGTCAGTCACCGTGAGAGAGATGCTAACGAGACTGCATGCGTGGGCGTGTCTCGGCAGTGAACCATTGAAAAAGCTTATCAAAGTATGATGTCTAACCCCCCTGCACCCCCCCCCACACACACACACGCACACTACCACCTGCTGTCTCCATAGTTTGAGCTCCCCCATTTCCATGTGGCTTTTCGACCAATACCAATGCTTGTTCACTGCTATAGTAACCATGGTGCCCGTTGAGGGGGTCTGACCATGTCTCCATGGAAACTGCATCTGTTTACAACAGAGACGAGCGTGAAATAGACCTCAGAGCGTTACATATTCATGCTATTAGGGGGCAAGATCCTTCCTCGGAACAGCAGTGGTTCTCATATTGGGGTCTGAGGATGCTCAAGGGTCCTCAGTGAAATGTCTTAATATACTATGTATATACAGTATATAGAATTACAATCAGATCAGAACCGCTTTAAACATATGCCGTTATGTCTATTTGAAAATAGCAGATCTACAAGCTCATATTGTGTGATTTCAGGTGGCTGTCAGTGCCTCTGTCAGTGCCCCTTTTTGAAAACCACTGCTTGACTTAGAGATAGGGTTTGTTGCTCACAGACCTTGTTGTAGTTGTGTACATACTGTACTGTACAATCAATGTCTGCCTCTGGTTATGGATAGGCGGGCAGTCCTCCTCTGCTCTCACAGTACTGGTATGTTATTTGCGCACAATATAGAAAACTGCGAGGGAGAAGGCGAGTGGGAGGCAAATGGCTGATCTCAGACCTGCCGGGGAGCACTTGTGCAGGGGTCCAGAGAGGCAGAGGCGGCTTAATCACTTAATCTGCCCATCGTCACCTTTTCATCAGCTCATGCTGCTCTTCAGCAAAGCGTAACATTAAGATCCATTGTTTGAAAGTTGAACTGACAACTGGCAAACAGCAGTGAATAATTACACTTTACGCTTCACTGACAGATAGGGACGATTATTTTTTGCAAAGACGGGACAGTGAATTCTAAAAAGAATCAGCGTCTTTTACTAGGGCTTTCAAATACACTACTTTTCGGCAATTGACTTTTTTTTTAACCAATTAAATAATATTAAAGAACTAACTGTTAACTGGTTAATTTGTGTACCATCACTCTAAAAGTGTTATTTTGTTTCCCCAGCCTGCACTGGTTGGCAGGTATCAAATCCTTTTTTGATAATTGTTCGTACCAGTGGGAATGATTAAATGTATTTCTTGATCTCCTCTTGTCTTGATTGTTTAAACATAACTGAATGGGGCGCTATGCTCAATAATGCTAAGCCAAAAGCTTATTGATAATGGGTAGGCCTACTCAAACAATGCTTGTTTTTTACCAGGTATCGTTTTTTAAGCTCCATCGCTACAGGCAGATGACAAGTACTACTGTTGAAAAGAGAGAGGGGCGAAAAAAGGCTAACGATTCATGGAAGCTGAAATCAAAGCACCTTGAATGTTTCTATTGCGCTCCATCACAGAACTGCAAACAGTCCTGTCTGGTGCTCACCTTACATGGAGCAGCCAATTAGCCAGTATATTTCAGAGGACTTGCTGTATCTCCCTGTCATAAATCAACGCATTCCTTTGCTGTTTGCTTTAACCACTTCAACCGCTTCCAGGCATGTCATAATTACCTTCATGAAAAAAATAACAAACATTTAACATTTAATACAGTGCTCAATGTGCCATGTTGTGAGCTTTTAAATCGTTGTTTTCAGTGAAGACATTTAGCATAGAAGGGGAAAAGGAGGGGCCTTATCTGAGGGGACTCCAGTCAACTAAGGATAGTTTATTGTTTGACTGTCCTCAACTGAGAGAACAGCATCTTACATAAATATGTGGGATATTTTGTGTTAAATATTGTTATTTTTTTTACTGCTATTTATATTTATATAAATAGCTTATATATAAATTACTTATGTCATTATTTAATGTATGCCTTGAAATCCTGAAAAAACAAAATAAAATCCAGTGTGTGTGTCACACACTGGACACGCACGCACGCACGCACACACATACACACACACGCACACGCACGCACACACACGCATGTAAGTCTGAGCATGTATATTCTGAGCTTCAATATTGATTAATTGTTTACGAGGACAAGAATGCTGATGCAGTCTCTAGACGTACAGTATGTCTAGACAGCTTATGTATAACATAATGTTATACAGTACATATTAACATCTATGTATAACATCTGTATAATACAAAAAACTTAAAACTGAATTTATTCTTACAGTGCTGTACTGGTCTGTGCCATACCAGGCAGTTAGTTACTTGTATTTTTAAAGGTCAGTCTCTGAAAGCATATCCATGTCCACTTCTTTCAGATCACTGCATTTGATGAGCTCTGCACGGACTTCAAGAATCCTATTGATCAGAGTAACCCCACCAGAGCAGTAAGAGACCCTTTTGACATATATAACTGAAAAATTCTTACATCATCTAACTAACATTATTAAATCTGTTGTGATTAGTGTTATCACTACTTCTAATAGTAATAATAATAGCAATAACAATGGTGGTGATTGAATGTGAAGAAAAGTATATAATTAGATGACTCATAGATGTTCACAGGGTGAAGTGAACATCCAACATGTGTACACAATATAATATAATATAATATAATACAATATGTGATATTGCAGAATGGAAATTCCAGAGGCCATTGTGGACATGCCATTAATTTAGCGGGTTTGTTTGTGCCACAGGCTGACTGTCCATGATGCCAGTGTCTAGAACAGTGCTACAGCAGATTAACTCATTTTTTTCATACAATACTTCACTTTGGTATAGAAGCGTGAAAATTGGCACAGATACTCTCCAAGGTCTACTCTTTAGGAAAAAGGTGCGTGCCACTCAAAATTCCAAGATGGCGGCCCCAAAATCCAAAATGTCCGCCCAAAAATGGGGTTTTTCCTTCATAACTTGAAATGCATTGATTTTACACCCCATAAATGTATTGAACATTAATACAAAGTTGGCCATTACGGACGGTTTGGCACCAAGAACGTGTCTGTATCACTTACGGCTCTTGAGATACAGCATATAGGTACTTTCACAGATTGAGGAGAGCAAGACATTTGTAACATTGATTCTTAAGTGAATCAAATGGTGATACAGACATGAAAATTGGTACACACACTCTTCAAACCCCACTATTTCTAAAAGTACTGCGTGCCCTGCAAAATTCCAAGATGGCAGCCCCCAAAATCCAAGATGTCCGTCCAAAAATGTGGTTTTTCCTTCATAAGTCGAAATACAAAGCTTTTAAGCCCCATAAATGTATTGAGCGTTAATATAAAGTTAGGCATTACGGACATTTTGATACCAAGTACATGTCTCTATGTGCTACGGTTCTTGAGTTACAACATATACATAGTGATGAGGCACCATAAGTGTAACATTTTGGCACATTTCCCTCTTTAACTCAAAGATCCCTTTATCACCATATCTTCTATTTTCAGGAAATGGACCTACATGTATCTGCTATCATAAACCACTTCAGGTTTTTCAATTGATGAAACAGGTCGGGAGTTATTAAGCCGATCGCGAAGGGCTGTTTCAGTGCTAAATTTGCTGTGTACATTCTGCGAATATAAGCCACCCAGAAATGTCTGTCTGTGCATCTGTCCTTCACAATAAGTGTATATGTGAAGTGGACGCACCAAGTGCACCATGTGTCATACTATAATTGTATAATGTGCTAAAATGCATAATAGTGTAATATATGCAATAGTGTAATAGAGCTAATAGTGTAATATATGCAGTATATAGCGGTATACTGTAATAGGGTAATGTATGTAATAAGTGTAATAGTGTCATAGTGTAACATGTGTAATAGTGTAATAGGGTAATATGTGTAATAGTGTCATAGTGTAACATGTGTAATAGGGTAATATGTTCAATAGTGTCATAGTGTAACATGTGTAATAGGGTAATAAGTGTAATAGTGTAATATTTTGCATTAGGGTAATAGTGTAATAGGAAATATGTGTAATAGTGTCAAAGTGTAATATGTGTAATAGGGTGTCATGTGTAATAGTGGCATAGTGTAACATGTGTAATAGTGTAATAGGTTGATATGTGTAATAGTGGCATAGTGTAACATGTGTAATACTGGCATAGTGTAACATGTGTAATAGCATAATAGGGTAATGTGTGTAATAGTGTAACATGTGTAATAGTGTAATAGGTTGATATGTGTAATAGTGGCATAGTGTAACATGTGTAATAGCATAATAGGGTAATATGTGTAATAGTGTCATAGTGTAACATGTGTAATAGGGTAATAGTGTAATATATGCAATAGTGTAATGGGGCTAATAGTGTAATGTTTGTGCATTATGGTAATAGTGTAAGAGTGTAATATATTACTGTAATATTGGTATAGCATAATAGCGTAATATGTGTAATTGTGACATGTGTAATAGGCAAATATGTGTATCATGTGTAATGGTGTAATAGGACAATTACACTAGACCACTATTCCATATATTACACTATTACCCTAATGTACACAGATTACACTATTACACATATTAGCCTATTACACTATTACACTAGTAGCCTATTGTACATACATTATGCTATTGCACGTATTAGCCTATTACACTATTACACAAATTACCCTATTACAGTATTACACGTTACACTACGACACTATTACACATATTACCCTATTACACATGTTACACTATGACACTATTACACATATTACCCTATTACCCTATTACACATGTTACACTATGCCACTATTACACATATTACCCTATTACACATGTTACACTATGACACTATTACACATATTACCCTATTACACTATTACACATATTACCCTATTACAGTATTACACGTTACACTACGACACTATTACACATATTACCCTATTACCCTATTACACATGTTACACTATGACACTATTACACATATTACCCTATTACCCTATTACACATGTTACACTATGACACTATTACACATATTACCCTATTACACATGTTACACTATGACACTATTACACATATTACCCTATTACCCTATTACACATGTTACACTATGACACTATTACACATATTACCCTATTACCCTATTACACATGTTACACTATGACACTATTACACATATTACCCTATTACACATGTTACACTATGACACTATTACACATATTACCCTATTACCCTATTACACATGTTACACTATGACACTATTACACATATTACCCTATTACACATGTTACACTATGACACTATTACACATATTACCCTATTACACTATTACACATATTACCCTATTACAGTATTACACGTTACACTACGACACTATTACACATATTACCCTATTACACATGTTACACTATGACACTATTACACATATTACCCTATTACACATTTTACACTATTACAGTATTACACGTTACACTACGACACTATTACATATATTACCCTATTACAGTATACCGCTATATACTGCATATCTTACACCATTAGCTCTATTACACTATTAAACTATTGCATATATTACACTATTACGCCTTTTAGCACAATATACCATTATACTATGACACATGCTACACTTGGTGCGTCCGCTTCACATATACACTTATTGTGAAGGACAGATGCACAGACAGACATTTCTGGGTGGCTTATATTTGCAAAATGTACGCAGCAATTTTAGCACTGAAACAGCCCTTCACAATTGGCTTAATAACTCCCGACCCGTTTCATCAATTGAAAAACTTGAAGTGGTTTATGATAGCAGATACATGTAGGTCCATTTCCTGAAAATAGAAGAAATGCTGATAAAGGAATCTTTGAGTTAAAGAGTGAAACATGCCAAAATGTTACACTTATGGTGCCACATCACTACGTATATGTTGTAACTCAAGAACCGTACTACATACAGACATGTACTTGGTGTCAAAATGTCCGTAATGCCTGACTTTATATTAACGCTCAATACATTTATGGGGCTTAAAAGCTTTGTATTTCGAGTTATGAAGGAAAAACCACATTTTTGGACGGACATCTTGGATTTTGGGGGCTGCCATCTTGGAATTTTGCAGGGCACGCAGTACTTTTAGAAATAATGGGGTTTGAAGAGTGTGTGTACCAATTCTCATGCCTGTATCACCATTTGATTCACTTAAGAATCAATGTTACAAATGTCTTGCTCTCCTCAATCTGTGAAAGTACCTATATGCTGTATCTCAAGAGCCGTAAGTGATACAGACACATTCTTGGTGCCAAACCGTCCGTAATGGCCAACTTTGTATTAATGTTCAATACATTTATGGGGTGTAAAATCAATGCATTTCAAGTTATGAAGGAAAAACCACATTTTTGGGCGGACATTTTGGATTTTGGGGCCGCCATCTTGGAATTTTGAGTGGCACGCACCTTTTTCCTAAAGAGTAGACCTTGGAGAGTATCTGTGCCAATTTTCATGCTTCTATACCAAAGTGAAGTATCGTTTCACTAATCTGCTCTACTAAGTGCTTTTCAACCTTTTTGATACCAGGGCCCACTATTTACTCAGCATTTGAGCCATGGACTACCATTTGAGGACATTTTAGCCCCACAGACCCAAAACCCAAAGATTTCTTCTGTTTTTATCTACAATTCCTGTTGTTTTGTAGACACAACAGGTAAACCTAGATCTCGAGTTGTGCAGATTTGGGATAATTCAGATGATGAATATTTTAACTCTTGAGAGTGTAAAAATGAAAAAAATGGACCCACAAGGGTCAATTTGGTTTCATTTTTACGCTCTCAAGATTTACAACTGCTCAACCAACTTTCCATCAATTTCCTGGGACCACCTGGAATCCTCTCAAGGACCACTGGTGGTCCCCGGACCACTGGTTGAAAACCCCTGGTCTAGAACATTGGCTATAGATCATGGAATGAATTAATTCTGCAAAGGCCTTTCTGTTTATTGTGGGTGCGACTCCATTATTGTCCCCGATTGTGAGGTATAGGCCTAATAATTGATATCCTGCATTCCTCAGAGGGAGAGAATTCTCAACATCGAAAGAATCTGCAACCTGCTTCGAAGGGTGAGTACTGTAATTATACCTGGGGAGGTAGTGGTGGTGGTTGGGTGGTGACATAAGAGCTGGGTGACATAAGAGTACTCTAATCTTGCTAACATTTCCCTCTATGATGACTCATCGAGCAAAACATGTATAGACGAACTCCCTTTTCAATGCTATTTGCAAAACTGGATGATTTACTTTATACTTTCGAACTAAATTTATATTGCATTCTGGTTTGTTTTGTACCATAACACAAAACCTTTCCTCAGTGCTTAGTGTTGAGGTAAAAATGTGCTATGACAAATTTGTCGGTTCTCAAAAAATGTTAACATGAAATCAGACAGACAGATAGACAGATGATACAGTACAGCAGTAGAGATAGATCATTGTCTATATTTTAGCATGTGTCACCTGACATACTGTGTGCTCTCAGCTGGTGGTACCAGAGTATTCCATACACGGGCTCTTCTGCCTAATGTTCATGTGCGCTGGAGAGTGGGTCACACTGGGCCTAAACATCCCCCTGCTGTTCTACCATCTGTGGAGGTACTTACACATGCATCCACACAACACAGCTCTTAATGCTTCATTTATAATGGCACACAGGTGTTGCTTGCTCATTTTAAGTGAAATGAACTGTCAACACACGTTTCAGTTTGAACGTGAAAAATAAAAATACCGGTTCATTTATCTGTATTTGGTTATCTTTTTGTTATTGATTGTTTTCTCCTTCAGGCCAAAATGCAGAAACATAATCACCAGTGAGAATCAAATGGATATTCGATACTGTAGTAGTTATATACAGTATCTTGAACTCGGCACAATGGACTCAAATGTTGGCCTCTATAGTACGGTGCACTAATGCAATCCCCGTTATGCGGCTTATGCCCATAGGTTTTTCCATAAACCATAAACTATTGTACACAGGTTTGAATCAAAGATTGAAACCAAAACAAAAGATAAAACTTTTGATGCAATGGTGGACGTTCTTTTGTCTTATATTAATTGAGCAATAACAAAACTAACTACAGCCTATCCTGTGTCTCTTGAAGATATTTCCATCGGCCAGCAGATGGTTCGGAGGTGATGTATGATCCTGTCAGTGTGATGAATGCAGATATTCTCAACTACTGCCAGAAGGAATCCTGGTGTAAGCTGGGCTTCTACCTGGTCTCTTTCTTATACTATCTATACAGGTAAGTAATAGACCAGACTAATGAACTAATAGCCATGAACTAATTTAAGTTTATATTTTAATTTATACTATTATAAATGACATCAATTGAAAGTCTCTTATCAGTCTGTTTCCTTCTCGTTTCTTCCAGTATGGTATACAACTTGGTGAGCTTCTAACAGCAGAGAAACCAAGAGACAAACACAAAATGGCCTAAAAAGAGATGACAAAAGAATCACTCTTGCCTCATCCCTGTGTCTTAGTTGCATCATTGGCCCTGGTTCAGCCCATAATGAACCCTGAAAGTTAACCAGGGAGGACATTTGATGCGGACTGTGAATGTAAACTCTTTTGTACAGCTGTAGCCATCGAATAACCCAGAGGAAAGATTTGCTTCTCAGTTTAAGCTCAGAAGCGTCTCTTGAGCAACCACGTTTATTTCTCTTTTTAAGATCACCTAAAGATCACCTATGCCTCTTTATGGCTCCAAAGATGAATACTAGGATCCATAAATGAAGCAAAGCCGAAGTCGCTGCTACAGATGTATTTGAGAGATACATGAGCAAAGCTGAAGTCTCTCCATTGGCTGCTACAGATGTATTTGAGAGATACATGAGCAAAGCTGAAGTCTCCATTGGCTGTTATAGCTGTATTTGAGAGATCAATGAGACAAAGATGAAATCTTGCTATATACGCATATAGCAAGATTTCAGCTTTGTCTCATATATGGAGGAGCCATAAAGAGGCATAGGTGATCTTTAGGTGATCTTAAAATGAGAAATAAACGTGGTTTCTCAAGAGACGCTTCTGAGCTTAAACTGAGAAGCATTTTTTTTCCTCTCTGGGAAGCCCCACTTCTTAACACCCTGACCTGCAGAACCCTATGGCCTACGCTCTTCTTTGAGGAATCACATGGATGGATGGATCTTTTGTAATGTTTGCCAGAAGTTACAAGGATTGATCTGGTCAGTGAAAGTCATAGTAGAATGAGGCATTTATTGTGTCATCATTGTGCACCATTTCGTAAGGGATGAATCCTGACATATTGCAGAACAAAGCAAGAACTTGCCAGTGTTGCCAACTTGGTGCATTTGTTGCTATTTAGTATTTAGCATTTTTTCAGACCCCCCTAGTGCCAAAATTAGTGAAAAATAAATTGGTGATTTGGGGCGAAATTGATTGACAGGCGGCAGAGATAAAACATTGTTCACAATTTTTCCACCTGTGACAATGGTTTTCAACCAGTGGTCCCCAGGTTAAATGATGGACAGGTTAACCAGGCATAAATCTTTGAAAGCATAAGGTTTAATTTTAAGAGTTAAAATATTAATCATGCGAATTAGCCCAAGTCTACAGAACTACATACTGTATATACTGTATACAGACTATACACTGGAACTTGCACAGAGTGGTACTTTACACTGACACTGGTAGGCAGGATGTGTGCTGTTTTGAAGGAGTAGAAAAAGTGCTTGTGTTGCCTTTGGCTTATTATATGATTTGACAATATTTCTGAAGGGCAGAGGTTGATCCCACACTGCTCTCAGATCTAGTGCGGCCGCATATTCACTGTGAGTCTCCAAACATGTACAGTACATTATACAACTGGGGCTATAATGAACGTAATCAAAAGACTAGAATAGTACTATACCATCGGTTTAAAATGTTTTTGCCATACTTCAATATTGGGAGGAGGAAATCATACAATAATATAATAATATATATATTCATAAGTTTAATGTGATTGAATTTCAAAGTGTTTTTAGACAATAGAAATCTATAAATTAAATTGGTGGTAGGTGTTTTAATTGTACTAGCTATCAAGCGTTTAGGAGCTTTTATGAATCAAGTCAGTATCATTAGAACATCTCTGTTTGGGGCACCTTTGAGAACTACAAACAGTTCGGCAGGAAGAACAGCTGGACTATTGTAGCCAACATTTATCAATTTATGTACAAATTAATAATAATTGAGTGCCAAATGACAAGGTGGATTTCTAGCTACATGGGGCTTTGTGGACTTGTTTACATTTTCTAAAAAAAAAAAAAAAAAAAAAAACAAGAGTGCAAGATTTTGAAAAGCTGTCCTATTTGTCATTTCATAATTATTTTTTTATTCGCAATACAAATTTAAAAATATGGGGAAAAGGAAACAAATATAGGCTTGTAGAGGTTCAAGGTTCTCACCTAAAATAATAAGTACTAAGTTAAGCAAAGTAATGAAATGAATGGATGACAAAACAAACAAATAACTTGTGTGTGCAGTTGAATGGGTGTCTGTGTATCCGTGTGTGCGTGCACGTGTGTGTGTCCTGTGTATGTGTAGAAGTAAGAGCAGTGTGTGCAAAGAATGCCTTATTCACTTTTCCAGTAACATTTACTGAGCACACCTATCCTATAGCCTACTTAGTTGTGTGCCGTGTGGTGCATCAGAATCAGAAATAGAAAATTATCTGAGAGCTCAAAAATTGCAGCACGATGCATTGTGAACATGTACTGTAGAATCATCTCTAAGTATAAATCAAGCCTTAGAATATGTCTTGTTATGTAGGAAAAGCAATGTAAGGCCACTCATACTATCAGTTTATTATCCAGTAAGGTGTTTACTAAACTGGGAAGAGTGAAGTTAAACAGCAGAAACACTGTGTGATTGTCCAATTGAGATACACTGGGAAGTGATGAACTAATGTTGACCTCATATTAGATCATGCTAGTTTTGGCTTTGCAATCATCTGTTCCATATAGTCTGATCTGTGTATAGCTAAAGCAATGGTTCAAATGTGCCATTCAGTTGAAATAGGGGTTACACTGTTACGTGTTGTCTATTATATTAAGCTGGTTCCATGAAGCTATTTATACATTGTTTGAGAGATATACAGTACTGTATATAAAAGACAGTGTTGCGTGACAAAGTATGAATTATCTTTAAGGTAATGATGATCTCATATTGAAAATAATCATCTGTGATTATTGCCAGCCTAGCCTAATGATTTTTTGTGTTGTCATAATTTAATTTAGGGGAGGAAAGTTGAGGTAGAGACAGTTTGAAAATCTTTGGTTGGCTTAAGGGGATTTTTGAATGAATACTATGGTGGAATTTTCTTTTTTACTTGCCTATGACAGCATTTATGGTCTGTCAGTATTCTACATACATACATTTAATCTATTTGTACCATAGGCGACAATGTGTGTTGTGCCAAAAGATGTTTCCATGAAGGTAGTAACAGTCACTGAAACCTCAAAATGCTGCCAACAATGTTAAGTGTGTTCTGGACAATCACTTCTTTAAGCACAGAAACCGTGAACTCGGAGGAGAATCTACAGTACAGCTGAGGTTGAACAACATTATAGTTGATCGAAATAAGACTTTTAGAAAATAAATATATTTAAATATGTCTATTTGTATCTGTCTTTTATACATTGATCATCTCTGTATGCTAAATGGTCTATTTGGTGGATTTTTTATATTAATTTCTACACTGCTGTATAGTTCACAATTCATTCTGTATTCTAATAAAATAGCAATGCCAAAATGAGTGTGTCCTATGTTCCAGTGTTAACTACTCATCTTCATTATGGCCAGATCAAGTCAATCCAAGACCAGTCAAATCTTGTCCAGAAAAACACCTAATTTTAACTAACACAAATCCTGTCCACTAAAGACAAACATCCCTGGATGAATCAGAGTCAGATTGAGGCCCAATGATAACTAGTCAGATCTGGCCAAGAATAGCTTTGCTATAGCTTTATTATCTCAAAAGGTGAAGACGTCCTGACCCGCAGGTTTAAAACCACTGAGTACAAGCACATTCATCATTAATTCATTCATACTACGCAAAACATATGCTCACCAGAATAACGGGGGGTGTGATCATAGTTTTGGTGAGATTACACTGAAAATAAATTAGATGTGTAACTGATGAAGGCCAACTAAATTCATGAATATTTCATTAGTATAGCAGCACAGTTACGCATCACTGAGTCACTCCAGCTAAATGACTTTGAAACTTGTTTGAGTGATATGATCATAATCGGCAATGTTGTGTTGCCTTGGTTTGTGGGGGAAAGTGTCAAACAATATAATGTGCATCATCATGCGCTGATGAGCTCGTAGATCAGCAATTTTCACAATATTTATCTGTGAAACTAAATGTAATGCTGCAACAGTTGGTCCTCTTAATCTCTGTAAGGTTACAGGACCTAAAGATATATACATATTATAGTCATCATGCACTATCGTATAATGTTGTGTATCGTATATAATCGTATAACATTGTGTATCGTATATCCCTATACCCTGATAAGGGGATAGTGTGTTACAGTATATGAAATAAACTATGATAGCACCTACCAAGCAAGCTACCAAGCACCTCTGTGCTTGGTAGCACCTGTGGGCGTCAAGTAGAAATCTATTCTCCTGTCTCCAGTCTGTAACAAGAGCTGGTCAGGGTAACATCATGTCTGTTCCCTGAAGGCTTGCTTTTAATGTTATTATTATATTATGTTATTATAATAGTATCATGGTCACGGTTTTGTGGAATAAAGGGATTAAAGGCACACCAGTGGGATTTTAAAGGGAAATTCCACACATTTTTTTTTCCTGAGAGTGTACATATGTGAATCAAATGGACCCTAGAGGGTCCATTTGGTTTCATTTGTACCCTCTCAGAAAAAAAAGGTCCTAAAAGAAAAATCATTAACATGGTGAAACACAACGTGATGATGTCATCAAGTTGTGTTTCACCATGTTAATTATTTTTTTCAGACCTCCATTTCTAGGAAACACGGATGTCCATCATGTCCACGCAACATCTCTAAGGTACTGTATATGCAGTAAAATGTTGAAATGGTTGGAATTCCCCTTTAACATACAGTACACTGCCTCTGCCTCCTCATGTTTGGTCATGACCGCTTGGTCAATCCAACAAATGGTTACAATTCCAAAGTGCTTGTCAAGGTGGCGGGGCCCCCGCCGGTTCAGACATGATTCAAGGGTTTGAGAACCCTACAAAAAAGGTGGCTTCCAGCTGGCTGGCTTTCTTTTGTTTGAAGAGCAGGGCTGATATGGACGACATACAGTACAGTACCATTCCCTGCTGTCACCATGGCAACATAATTGTGTTCGAGGTTTCCCGATGTCTCATTTGAACGCTCTCACTCAAAAAGAAAAAGAAAAAAAAAAAAAAACGCACTGGTATGAAATACATGGACAGAACAAGCACTCCTCCTGTGCTCTGTTCTGTAGCTGCAGGCCAATCAGCACATTGGGTCTTTTGCAAGACATGGTTAAGATACAGGGTATGCATGATTAACAGACAGATGAGATCTACAGACAGACGTAGAGACAGACCTATAGATGTTGTATAAATGCCAATCATTGTGTGACACTGAACATGGCTGCTGTCACTGTGTGAGTGTTGGGAGTTCAAGTGTGAGTGCAGTTGCACATGCACGCACTTAAGTAAGCACACACGCACGCATATACACACACGCACACACACCTCTTGCTCTTATCCTGTGTCATCCTGTGTCTTTCGCACCAACAGCGCTGTCTTTTGCCTTTTCAGCCTCAAACCTCCATAATTGTCTCCTCTCGTTGCCCCTCCCTCCTACGCCTGTGCTTTCAGAGCGACGTTGCCATGGAAACTGGTACAACGGATGGGTTTGGAACCTTGAAATTGGCATGCTCAATTGGCATGCCACACACACACACACACACACACACACACACACGCGCACGCACAAAAGTACATTTGTGTTAAATGGATCAACAAGTGCAATTTGTGTAGGTTTAGGTTCACCTAGCAGCATTGCCATGTAAGATGAGGGTAAGTGTATAATACATATTTCAACATTTGCATTAAAATCAATAACACAAAGCGCTATGCAGGTGTAATATGCACAGATAGTGAGGCAAAACATAGAACTATTATTATCACAGTAATGTATTTTGTTGCCGGGCTACTTATGCAGAGTGGACAATGCCAGACAATATCTACAATGAGACGCCTGAGGCAGGAGTTGAACAATTAATCTGGTGTCAGTGAGGTCAGAAGTGGAGCTGTGGGCAGTATGCAGATCTAGTACATCAAACCATGCATGGCTATCATCAGGGTTTGATGAGATCAGTGTTGCTTATCTTCAACTCCATATGGACATTTATGTGTTGCACCAACTTGGTTTTAATTTGCAAATGTGACTCGTGTCACAATATGGTCATATATTGGCATTCAATATATTGTCGAATATTGATATTTCCATAAACGCTTAATATTGATCACATCGGGGGTCTCCATATATATTGGCTTAATGCGGATACAGTATATCCGCTGGGAATGGAGACATGATTAACAAGATTTGAGGTCACAATGCGAGGCCATATATGGATGCGGGACTGACCGATGGGAGATGTGCGGTTTCGTAGCATACTGTGACCAGCAGTCAGTCACATTCATCTTGAAGCATGCAAGCCTCTAGATCTGCTCTATTTTGAGGGGAAATTGATTTCACTTATTCTCTCTGCCAGGCCTGCCGGGAACCGTTTTCTCTCCTGCCCGTCGGTCCATGTATTCGTGAACAGCTAATCTCCAGCGTCATTGAACCGATCAACGTGAAACGTGGCTAGAACAGCCCGAGTAGTGCAAGGAAGAGGTCTCTGCCTCAGATCTTTCTGCCTCAAAAATTGGTATGATGAGAAAATGTGACTTCAGACGACCAGGACAGAAATTGTGTTTTATATCAGTTCACAACTCAAGCAGACAACTATCTGTATACTGATCAGTATTCTGGTGATCCTTTCAATAAGTGGTATGATGTCAGTACCTGGTATTCTGGTCAGTGTCCTGCTGTCCATATGCTGGTAAATGAAAGTATCCTGCTCAGTGTCGTCAGTATCCTGGTATCAGTATCCCGGTGTCAGTATCCTGTGGTCATAATACAGCACTGTTTGAAAAAATAGTTGAAAACTTTATAGGCAACTTTTTGGAAGAAAAAGTACTAATCCATTCCTGGTGTTGAACTATGAACCTTCTCATGTCTCATTAAACTATTAAATGTTCAGTTTAAGTACTTAGTTGAAAATGTGCGCAAATGTACACGGCATGAAGTAACGTGCTATGGGCTTGTATACCTGCTCCGTCTTATTAGCCATGCTTTTTAGATCAAATCTAAAAGGACACATGTCTGTGTCTTCTTAAATGTTGCTAATAATAGGAAGTAGAGCATTTGTATATTCAATGGATCTTTATTTAACAGCTACATAGACCAGGTAATCATTATGAGCCACACGTAATCGTGTTGCATTTAAAAGGTTTGGCTAACAAGCAGACTTCTCCCTTCTTATGAATATTGTAAAATTGCTGAATAACCTTTTCAACAAAAGTACACTGTTGCAGGCATCTAAAATTAGCTGCACATCTTATGCAAGCTACTGACGTCTGAACTGAACGAACCACTGCAGTGACATCACTTAGGTTAAACGATCTTTTACAACATTTCAACACAATACACCTGTTGCTACAGCAACAGGTCTACATTTCCCAGGGTGTCCATGGATACAGATTTAAGGTTATTATGGTTGTTTATTTACAATTAATTTCTGTACCTTATACGGTATAATCTCAGGATTCCCCAGTGTTTCGTCTGGAGACCTAAAAGAGAAATTTTGTCTCCCAATATTACAAAAATACGTAAAAATTGATAGAACTGAGTCTTTGAGAATGTATCAAACCATGTTTATTCTAAGTGCATTCGACAAGATTACATTACTCTTTATAAAATGCAATATAACATAGTTCTTAAATTGCACAAAATATTTGAAAACAATGATATTCTACTTGACCCTTAAGTATAACTTCCCAGTACTACCTAGTACAATTCCAAGGTACCAATATAAGCTGATAAACTGTTGACCATTGTTTTAATGTGTTTTTCTGCAGAATATAGTGCATAGTGACTCTGGCTCATATTCATATATCAGGATTTATCAGAAATTAGACACAAGAAGATTATGTGCTGTAATCATGTATTCAGTGTACCTTTGTCCTTTCTCATCCTATAGACAATTGTACAGTGATTTCCATCTACTGAAACCTTTGGTGACATACATTCAGTGAATGGGTTACTTAAAACTGTGTGGAAACAGAAACACAGAAAATAATAATAATAACGGTAATTCAAATAACAGCTTTACAGAACCAATGCAAAGACTTTAGGGCAGTCCTGATATCAGGATTATTTTTTAAAGCCAATAGTGTGTGCAAACATTTAAACTACAAATTAAATGAGCTTGCACACGTGTTTATTTACGATTCCCAACAGATTTCCACACCTGTTGTTTTGAGAAGCTGCTTGTTTCGGTCGACTCAACATCCTATGCATGAGGCTCATTAGATGCTCCCCAGTCTCTGGACGCCAGACTGTTGACTCACACTCAGTTTTCAAATGCTTCCGTCATACAGTCTGCAGCTGAAGTGCTGAAAATCATTTGGGACTAAAGTGGATAAATATACAGTAACTTAAAGTCATACTACTGTGTAACATATTCAACTAAGACGTTATCATATTTAGTAGGGTTTTTTTGTTTGTTTTTTGCTATGAGCACATGTCGATTCTGCTTTTATAGTAAACAAAAGTTATATTTGATGTAGCATATAACATAATGTGATATTTGAAGTATTTGTCACATAAGCATATCAATTTGCATACTCCGCATTCACGCACATACTATTATTTTGACAACACCTTTTGTAATCAAACCATAATGATGCAGTCACCATGAATGTATTTTATAAAACATGAATGAATACCATTTCAGATGACATCATTGTTGCTTTCCACAATAATCTAGTGCTGGCATTCATTTTAGAGTGGTTTTTAAAACTGAGGTATGGGAATCCCAATTCTAGCTAGCAGAAGTGTTACAGCTAATGAATATTACACAGTATGACTTTAACTTATTGGATCTTTATTACGTCACTTCACCTTGTGTACACTTGTATCGATTTGCCACTCCTATATAGTTTGTTGACATGGTCTAGCTCTTGACTTGTCTTGGATCCCTCATTTTTGCCCTATGTATATCAAATATTTAAGCTAAAACTAGCAGATAATAGTAGATCATAGATTGTAGATACATTGTAGATCACAATGTTATGAGGTTTGCTATTTTCACAGAACATATATTGCATATTATGAAGTGGCCAGAATAAGGACACAAGGCTTCACAGCTGGCCTTCATACAAAAAACAACAATAAATGGAGATGGGTGAAAGTGTGTGCATTATATACTGTACATCCCGTTATCCAACAATGGTTTATTGTACTTATCAACACTGAAGCTAAGAAATGTCTTGGCTTGGATGAACGTAGGCTTTTACTTGATTTCATGAATGAATAAAAACAAATATCTAAAAGTACCATTAACTGTTTTAAAACCAAAATTAAGTTTATGCTGTGATACATCATGAAACACTTTCCTTAAGGCCCTTACACTGAACGCATCAGACACCAACAACATCAACCGCCGTCACTTTTAACAACAGCTCTAGCCACACTGGAGGCGTCAAGTGGATGATTCAAAGCACAATTCTATTTTGGAGCATCAATGCAGGGCACAGGCCACCAAAGCACCTGTGTATATTGCATCAAGGCATTGATGAGTGTTTGTCTGTTAAACTTACAGTTGATCGAATTGAATCACAAGTGAATCATGACTCACACAAGGTCCTGTTACTTACATTCCTTATGATTGAACATGGAGTAACTTTCAGGTTATTGCTATCGTTTGAATTGCTTCAGGAAGTCACAGTTTCGCCGTTTATCCCCCGTGAAATTTGGTCTTCTGATTTAGTTCTCACTCAACTCAGAACTGACTGTGCACTTACTTTCCTCCTCAGTATATGTAAGGGAAGATCCTGTAAGGCACACGTCGACAGTATGTGTCCCACGCCAGACCGTATTTGGCCCGACATTGTTTTTCGTCCCGTGCTTCTCGGTGGATCAGCAAGATGGTAAAATACACAACGTAAAAGTAAGGCAAGAGATGGGAGAATCCTACAAACCAGAATCAGAGCACAAAATATATTAGAAAAACAAAGGCATTTCATTCTGCTGTGTTGGTTAAATGCAAGTGGCACAGTCGTTTAGAATTCAATGAGACTAAAATAGATACAATAACATGGATTCTTTAAATGTGTTAACATATTATAGCATAACATAGCTCATCGACCAAGTTATACTAGAATATAATATTCTAGTTTTACAGTTACAGCTGTAGTTTTAGAGCTAAAATTAAGCCTGCCTAAGTATGTGTATGTATTGATATATTCATATAGGATAGGTTTACAGTATGTATGTGGGATCAACACAATGTGATTTTAGATTTTTTTTTGTATTATTATTGTATCTAGGCCTGTACTGTCAAAATTATTACCGGTACATAACTGCCTAAATGACCAATTATTTGAGAGTTCTTTAATTAAACTATTCAGTAATTATATGCATGTTATTTGTCATATGTAACCTGTGGAAGTTTTGTTTACAAAACCTGAGAATCACACAATCTTTATTTAGAATGTTGTTGTTTTTTTCTTTTCTTTTTTATCTCATACAGTAACAGTACAAATGTACAGTCCCTGCAGCATGGTTTTGTGCTGACTCACCACAGGGCAGAGACCACGCCAAGGCCATCAGAAGGTCACCCAAGTAGTTGGGATGACGGACCAGGCCCCACCAGCCAGAGACCAACAGCCGCTTCCCTGTTGCCGTGGCAATCGTTTCCAACTCTACAAGGAAAACATTGAGAGGCTGACCATCTGAATCGCAATCCGTGTACCCAGAGGCTACACTTCACATGCACAGCAAGCACAAATTGAACAATATCCTCCCACAGATACCTCCTACGTGTATCTCCATGATCTGACTTATTTTGTATGTGGGGGGGACTTTAACTTTTTTCTCTTTTTTGACATTTTATGTGAAATAAAAAGATTCACTTACTAGAAACACTTGGGTGCGTGGGGTCCCGTCGAAATTGGTTCTTCTGCGAGTTGGATTTTCGGAAAATATAATACCCGACACCTAGCAACAGGAAGGAAATATACTGAACATTAACATGATTTTAATTTGAGTAAAAAAGACTATTCCGTCATGATAAAATGTCACCGCTCACCATTCAATCCAATTATGACTGCGGCTCCAAGTGCGCTGAGGGACTGCGGGTGCACCACTAGAAAAGCAGCCTGGAGGCTGTACGTAAATGGAACCCAAGCCAAGTCTCCGAAGGCCAACATAAAGCCAAAGCCATCGTGTACAATATCCATGGTGGTGAGAACAGCTTCCTGTTGAACACAGTGGTGCACAAGAGTGGAGCACGTCATGACCAGTGGTGGAAGAAGTCATCACATTTGTTACTTAGATATAAGTACATGTATCAACACGGAAATGAAGAACTAGAGCTGTGCTCTAACAAGTGCCAAATTGCGCATTGCCAGCAAGTAGGCCATGGCCTACTAGCAGAGGTCAAGTAACACCTAGGAGATATTATCTCCTAGGTGTGTTGGGGTTACTTGCCCTAGGGACATAATACTGTAATACTTATGAAGATATCTTCATAAGTATTACACCTGTGTGTGCACCTAACTTTTTTGTATTATTAAAATGTGCCTTTAACCTCCTTGAGTATTGTCATTATAGGCGAAAGTGTTATGAGCTTGTAGATAGGCTATTTTCAAATACTTGAAGAACAAAAATTAAAGGACACCATAAATTAGGCTTAAGTTGGATGGGCCTCTC
Organism: Benthosema pterotum; assembly: GCA_039105355.1. NCBI lineage: Eukaryota > Metazoa > Chordata > Actinopteri > Myctophiformes > Myctophidae > Benthosema > Benthosema pterotum. The sequence continues at coordinate 38,192,824 of CM076975.1, read as the reverse complement.
ACCTCGTTCCATAAAGCATCAGCCACATACAGCAGCTGGAACAGATTTATCAGTATCATGGCCAGGGAGGGGGAATCCCTGAGCTCAACCTCCTTCATCAGCATCCCAAAGTTTACGACCACCTGAATGGAATAAAGTACAATAGAATAAATACTGTTCAATATAAAGTAGGTGCAATAGTTAATTTAATGTACAGCATGAGTGAGGTTTGGTAGGGGAAGTTGGACGTATAAACCCCACTGGGCATCCCACTTCAATTAGTGCAGTGGTTTTCAGCGTTTTTGATACCAGGGCCCACTATTTATTCATAATGTCAGCTGTGGACCATGATTCGATGACATTTTAGCCCCACAGACCCCAAAACTAAAAAAAATATTTTGCTTTTGTCCACAATTCCGTCCTGGATTTTGGAAACAAAAACAGGCAAACATAGCCTACAGATGAAAATGACCATTTAACAATTCTACCTTAGGCAGTGCCTGATCTGATGAACTAGGATTCTTAAACAGAAGGCACTACTTGATGCTAGCAAAGTACAAAGATAAAGGGAATTACCCCTGGTCAAATATTTCTAGGTCTGGTGGACATTCTATCTTCCTGTTCTATTACAGTATCTCTGTTGATGGAAGGTAATCTTTATTAAAAGCAACATTTGTATTGTTGGATTATTCTAAAATATTAAGAGCTCCTTCGTCCATATTTGACCCTCCTATCACATGGAACTACTTTTTGGGTGTAGCGATATGGACACAAAACACATACGGTAGTTCCCTGAGATTGAGCATTCAAAAACGAAGGATGTGCTAATATTTTAGAAATGGGTCAACAACACAAAGGAAGTTATTTTTTTTTATTCATTTACCGTATGGCCTATATTAGAACTGTGTTCATATAAGGCGCACAGGGTTATAAGACACACTGTTGTTTGTTGAGAAAATGAAAGGCTTTTAAGTGCGCCTTATAGTCCGGGAACTCTGACAATCAATTAATACAATTAAAAACCACTGCATTAATGGCAAATATTTCATCCAGCTTAACTTTAAGAGGTTTCTTATTTCAGAGTTAGTACAGGGGAAACAACCATGAAACAACCATGAAACAGGTCAATTTGACATGCGTCATGAATCTTGCTCCTGCTTCAAACCAAGGACCACATTTAGATGCCAACTCACTAATAAACACCTAGTTCTGGCTGCAGGCAAATCTGATTTGTTTCTTAAATCTTATCTTTAGGAATGAATGTCCAGTTATTTGCAATCGATCAGGACTGAATATCCAGAGTTATTTGCAATTGATCAGATTTGTGTTATCAGACATCGTTGACCTATCTTCTACTGTTGCTGTGGTAACGGAGTAACAACATAGGGGCGAGTAAGGCTTAACTTATGCTCTGCTGCAGTGGTTTTCAACCTTTTTAATACCAGGGGATCCAGGGCCCACTATTTATTCAGAATTTCAGCCACAGACCACCATTTGATGACATTTTAGCCGCACTGACCCCAAAACTAAAGATTTCTTTCGCTTTTGTCCACAATTCCAGAAAGAAAACAAAACAGTCAAACATACACATCAAAATGACCATTAATCTTCTACATTCTCTAGTTGTGTATACTTGTGCTAATTCAGGTGAATATTTTAATTCTTGAGAGTGTAAACATGAGACCAAATGGACCCATGTGGGTCCATTTGGTTTCATTTTTACGCTCTCAAAAAGTTACATCTGGTTAATCAACCTTCCATCATTTAGCCTGGGGATAACCTGGAATCCTCTCAGGGACCACTGGTGGTCCCGGACCACCTGTTGAAAACCCCTGCTCTGCCGCACAACTGTGGTGCTCGCTACAACAAGCTTCAGTTGCCATGTTCAGAAAGCAACAGATTTTCAGCATTTCATAATGTTCTGCATTTTACTCACCCAGCCAATCAGACCAGGTCTGAGCTCACAGAAGTATTTAAGGTCAAAGTTTCCAATGCGGGGGTTTAGCTCTCGTCCCATAAAGAAATCATACAAGGGGTTTCCTAGACAGGACACAGGGAATAGGATCAACATGCTCTAAATAAATAGTCATTCTCATTGAATATTTCCAAACCATTACTTTTCAGAGCTGCGCAGTGACTTTTTAGAGCTGCGCAGTGACGTCACCACCATTGTTCAAGAAACGGATTCCCCGTTCATTTTTCTCATGGACTTTTCAAAAATGATTCATATAAAGACGATTATGCCGCAGACAAAGCCAACTCAGGTTGTGTGAAATCATGATGAAATACAATCTTTTGGGACAATCAAATAATTTCTAAGATGAAAAACGAAACAAAAAGTATTGCATCCTGCCGTTTTCTCCATCTTGCTAATTAGATAATATATGATAATATTGTGTTTGTCACAACCCGAGTTGGTCTGCGGGGCAATGTCCACAACCATTTTCAAAAAGTCTATGAGGAAAATGATTGAGGATTCTGAATATATTTCTGTATATATTCTGTAGATACTGTATATATTCAGCAAAGATGACAGTCTTGACGTATAACAACGTATACTATAGGGGCGTTAAGGGAATATTACTTTACCTTGTTAATATATTACGTATTAATTATTACCCTGATTTTAAAGCAATATATTATATTACAATATTACTGTCCGAGCAAGTGTAATATATTGATATTACTATTACATATTATTTTTTTTACAAAATATATAATTAAATATTTAATATCACTATTAATCAAGTATTGTGTAGGCCAGTGGCATGCGTACTATAAAGCTTGGCTTTCTGGTCAAATCCATTTGAAATCAACTTGAAAAAACGTCACTCCTTAACACAGGAGTTAAATGTATTCCTTGAATTCATGGAAGCCAGTAAATAAATTGATGACAAATTATAGGAAATAAGTAGTTATTTAACTTCTGCAGTTGTCAAGATAATTTCACAAGAACACTTGCAACGAGACAGATTGACAGAAAGTAATATTGAAAGTAATGCAGTGATGCAGAAAGAAAAGTATAATATATTAGATTGTTTTTGTTTAGTAATATATTTATATTACAAGTTACTGCATTTTGGTAATATATTATGTAATATATTAAGTTACATAGTGCACATGTCCCAACATAGTATACTATAGGGGCGTTAAGGGTAACAGGCTGAAATAGCCGTATGGTCAGTGGTTTTCAAAGTATTCTGACCTGTGTTTCCGCCAGCAGCAAGTTCATGGTTAGGTGCCCAAAAGGAACGTATGTAGAGGTAGAAGGACAGGAGATATGATGTTCCAATTGAACACACTGCTAGGGGCACCAGAAGCTCAAATAGATAACCCAGAGGTGCTCCCAACGACAGCAACAGCATCAGCAACACAACAGTGACGCACAGGGCATGGAAGCCTGAGGGAGAGAGAATGCTATTAAAGTATATTATATCAAACAAACACCACCGGATAAATGTTTTTCCACATGTCTATATTACATTTGATGTTATAACAAAACATCATAAAAGCACAATATCACCCCCAGCATATCAAACCCCACCATACATACCATTTATGGGATACTTGAGGCGTGTTCCATCCTTTAGTACTAAACCCTCAGATACCTGCAGTTAAACAGTCAAATCAAATCATTGCATTTATTACAAGCAGTAATAATATACAGTACAAGTAAACTGCACAGTATGCCCAAACAAATATCTTACACAAATATATAGTCAATATAATATACAGTATATATTGGTTATTTACAAATATATATTGGTTAATTACAAACTGTAATTTACAAATTGAATACGGATAGCGTTTCATTTGTGGGTTTTCAGCAGAAACAACTTCATCTTAATTAAATAAATCTCTTCGATTTGCATACCTTTCCCACTGGTAGCATGTACAGAAAGGCATGCAGGCCCAACCAACCCAGCAGTAGTTTGGCTGCTGTAGGATCCCAGAGGTAACTGGGGAGGACCGGAGGCCACTTCAGCACACTGGCCTCAGGTGATCGACATACGCTGATCAGGTAGAGAACAGTCAGTGGGAGGAAGATAGGAATGCACGTTGCACCTGGGAAAGAACACAAGAGATGAATATCTAAATAAAGCTGCAGCAAAGCCCTTATAAAAGCAGTGGCTCTTTAGTCTTTAAACACCTTAACAGTTTTCCCACGCGAAAAAGCGTGATGTAATATTCTGTCCCCTGTTTCCCACGCGAAAACGCGTGTTGTACTTTTTTAATCTATAAGCATAGATTAACTTGCAGACTATCATGCCATGTAGTCACTTAGGGGTTAATGTCACTAAAATAGCCGAAAAAACACTGGTGCATGTGATGTGGTATCAGTCCGCCCCATAGAGAGCCATTAGTTTGGTTGTTGTTGTTGTGCCATGTGGCTACAGAACAATGCTAAAGGGACTCACCGCTCTTCTCCTTCGTCGCATGCATTGGCCGCACGTGAGTGTGTGTGTGTGTGTGTGTGTGTGTGTGTGTGTGTGTGTGTGTGTGTGTGTGTGTGTGTGTCGTGACGCTTTCTCTTTCTCTTCTCCTCTCTTCTCTGTGTGTGTGTGTGTGTGTGTGTGTGTGTGTGTGTGTGTGTGTGTGTGTGTGTGTGTGTGTGTGTGTGTGTGTGTGTGTGTGTGTGTGTATGTGTGTGTGTGTGTGTGTGTGTGTGTGGAGGGGGGGGGGGGATCTGGGATCGTGTTTCTGTTCAGTCAAAAGCAAACGATGATGGATAGGTCAGCTTTTTCATGCATGCTACCTTTAGATGGCGCCATCTCCACACTGGAACATGTCAGAAAGTTTGTCTTTTTTTAAAAAAATTGTAGCCAACCACCTGATCTTTAAAATGGTATAGGCATATGGGCATCTACTTGAAGCAGAAAAAAGTTATATGAAAGATAAAACTTTAAACCTGATTATTTCATAACTAGTCCTGGAGGAAACGCCAGTGTGAACAACAGGGCCCTTTTGTACAATTTATATAAAAAAAAGAAAACATATTATCGAGTTGGGCTATTTTTTCCCTTAAAGTGGACACCTCAAGCTGTCTTTGGATACCATTGGTTTGCACAAATTCATAACAGAGGATTTTCTATAAATCATTTTGTTACTATTGAGCCCAATGGGAACAAGACTAGCTTTTTGCCTGATCAGTTAAGGAGTTAAACACCTGCATAACTGAGAGTTATAGGCACCCCTGAGGGTCCCTGAACACCACTTTGAGCACCACTGTCTTCTATACAGCGGTGCTTTTCCAACCAGGGCCCACTCTTTATTTAAAATTTGAGCCAACACCATTTGAGGACATTTTAGGCCCACAGACCTTCAAAAGCAAAAGATTTATTTTGCTTTTGTCCACATTTCCAGGCTAGATTTGGGAAAGAAAACAGTTACATACAGTACATGCATACAAAATGATGATTAATCTTCTACATTTTCTAGTTGTGTAGACTTGGGCTAATTCAGATGATGAATACAACTCGCAAGGGTCCATTTGGTTTCATTTTGATGCTCTCAAAGAGTTGCACCTGGTTAAACAACTTTCCATCATTTAGCTGGGGACCACCTGGAACTCTCTCAAGGACCACTGGTGGTCCCCGGACCACTGGTTGAAAACCACTGCTCTAGAGAAAAGATTGAGGTACTATAAAGCTGACACCAAGCAGAATCGACCCAGGAGAAGTCGCCAAGGCACCTACGGGGGAGTCCACATTGGTTCATGAAAGGAAACAGACATGCGCACATTGCGCAGTACATTCCAGGAAGTTTGACGCTTGCAAACCATGCATGCCATTGGTCTCTTGGATGGTTTGACTTCCTGATCTGTAGTGCACATGTCTGTTTCCTCCCATGAACCAATGTGGACTCCCCCGTGGGTGCCTTCGCTTCATCTCCTGGATTGGATACTCCTTGGCTGACACCAAGGAGAATTCAAAAAGGAGTTGTCGCGAAGGCACCCACGGGGGAGTCCACATTGGTTCATGGGAGGAAACAGACATGCTCAGTACAGATCAGGAAGTCAAACCACCCAAGAGACCAATGGCATGCATGGTTTGCAAAGGAGAATTGAAAAAGGAGTTGTCGCGAAGGTACCCACGGGGGAGTCCACATTGGTTCATGGGAGGAAACAGACATGCGCAGTACAGATCAGGAAGTCAAACCATCCAAGAGACCAATGGCATGCATGGTTTGCAAGAGTCAAACTTCCTGGAATGTACTGCGCATGTCTGTTTCCTCCCATGAACCAATGTGGACTCCCCCGTGGGTGCCTTCGCGACAACTCCTTTTTGAATTCTCCTTGATGGTTTGCAAGTGTCAAACTTCCTGGAATGTACTGCGCATGTCTGTTTCCTCCCATGAACCAATGTGGACTCCCCCGTGGGTGCCTTCGCTTCATCTCCTGTATTGGATACTCCTTGGCTGACACCAGGAAGCATCATGTAGACTCACCTAGAGTGCCTCCGAATTCCTTCTCTGTGGTATGAGAGGATCTCTGTTTGACCGATTGACTGTTCTTCATTGTTGGTTCTCTGGGGAGATGATTAAGACAATTATGAGGAACTAGTGAAAAGAAATAGATCATATTTTGCTTATAGTTACTGGTACGTGTTATTGAGTTTAAAGTGCACAGTGAAAAGTAGGCAATGACAGTATGACATGACAGTAGGCTATATGAATCTTGAAGACATAAGGGCAAAACTGTGCCCCTGATCATTACATCATATAAACAAAAATTGTCCGTTCTAATTATGTGAGTATAGTTAAATTTGACTTCCTCATATTTATACAGTAAATCTATCCATTTTTGAACGCAAGGTGGCGATGTGAATAATCCACCATACCTTTTACCTGTGGAGTTCAGCACTCTATTTACTACGGTGTCCATGGACACGCTCACAAAATTCACTCCTCAATACCACAGACATAATGGGATGATATCGTTGCTATCATATATGATAGCAATGCTTGACTTATACCATAATAATCCTATATAGCATTATGGTATAAATCAAGATGACAACACCATTCATAAACGAATTATTATGTACAGAAGCACAATGCAAATGTGTCAAACAATCGCATTGCTCCCATGATGCCATATACGGCATGTGCCCATTATGCAACAGTTAAGGTATATACCTGAAGTCATAACCTATAGATATGTTCCACCGAATCATAGAAGCAGTGGAGCCAGATGGAGTTATGACTATGGATCACTAGTCATCACTCCATCATGAACGATGCTACGGAAATGATCTTACTCACTGAGATCGTGCGACCGAGCCATGCGCTGCTTCGATTATAGTCAAATGCAATGCACTCACTCACCGAAATAAACAGAAATGTGTACTATTTTTGATAAAAGCAATACGTGATGTCTTACCGGTGTCATGCATGGACTTCTGATCAGAAGAGAGAAACTTGTGCAACAATGATGAATACGCCCCCAAACAGACGTTGTCGGCTGCAGGCCAATGAAATGCTTCCATGGTCATCAGAAGAGCGTGGAGAGGAGAACCAGTGGCCAATCACGACACGTCGTAAGCAGGTAGGACGACTGGGGAGGCCGTTCCACATGTCACACAACCATCATGCTTCAGCTTCATGAATGTATTTACTATTTATTATAATTTTAATAAAATAAATCTTTTTTTTGCTGAATATAATGTTATGTCAACAACTAAGTACGACTATGTAACTAGCACATGATATGGTCGCCCGGTAGGTAGGTACGCTTCCATAGAGAATTGTATAGTATTGTGTCGACACCTCCTGGCCACAAGTAGTATTGCCGATTCTGCATTTCTCCTAGACTTACTGTAAGTCTACAGTGTGTGGCAGTGACAGTAAGCTGGGGCTACTCAAATTATGTTGGGTGGTCCTTAGTTACATTATGAGCTTAATGCACAACATTGTTTTCTCACTCTACAGTTTTTTTTTTGTTAGTGTTAGGTGTAGACGCTGTACCTCCGAGGGTACCATTAGTTAGTAGGTACCGCATCTGCACATTTCACAACAAACTTTTTAATACAAATTGTTAGGTAATGGCTAGTTTCACAATATTTATCTGTGGAACCTTCCACAGCAAAACAAAATGTAATTGGGGACGGGGTCACGTCTGTGGTCTTTGCATGAGAGGTAGTTTGGTTTCCCACAGTGGCACAAGCAAATCGATGATGGAGTATTAAAATGACAGATTGCAGCTTCAACTCTGTAAGCAAAATAAAGACCCAGGGAATAATTCAGAATGTAGCATCACTGTATTATTATAGATTATAGGCTATACTGTATGCAGGATATAGAGGAAGGAATAGAGAATGCAATGCGCATGATGATCATCCATGTTACTAACAGATTACTGTGCAAGTAATTCACACAAAAAACATTAGATTACATATAATAAGTCTTGGAATAGTATATCACATAATCATTCAACAGCAGGACTCACAATAATTCATTAACAATTTCACTTCATTTAAGGTGGAGTGTACAGCATTTCAGCTTTTCAATAGGTTTACCTGTTCTAAAAGACAGTTCAGTCTATAATCATTCACAACTTCTAAGTGAATGGAATTGATGGACATGGTGACCAAAATGATGACACAATGCATAAAGCTACCTCTCCTTGGTTGTACAACAACAGAACCTATAAGTCACTGAGATGTAAGTCCAAACAAAAACTGGACTTTTCCCCCAATACTGGGCTTTAATTTGTTGCCACTGAAGATGCAGTGGTTGTACAAGTCCAACATTCAAAATTAAAGTTCATAACGGTGCCTGCCGATCAAGTACACTTCGAATAAAATACTGCCAAACCTTCATCTCGTATACAAGAGTCACCATAAGCCTCCCAAACATTAGAACAAGAATAATACCCCCTTACATTGAAGCTTAGATACAGCATTTACCGGTACTTCATAAACTATTAATTTTCACATCGGAGCCAATATTCTTAAATATTGCCTGCCTTGTTTCTTCGGTCAAAGCGTTCAACCTCTCTCACAGATAACTTCGATCACACTCTGCTCCATGGGGGCGGGGTCTAAACAGCGATGGGCGGTGCTTCCCACAATCTCGTCCAGCAGGAAGTGCACAAGGTTCTCATCGGAGACAAAGCGCCACAGGTACATCTGTAGATAATGGCAGTCCACCTGGATCTGCTGCAGGCCGTAGCGTCCAAAGGTACGCAGGCGAACACACTCAAGGAATGTCTTCAGACTTATTTTTATGATTCCTGTGATGACTGAGACCTGATTGGACGTGTGTGTGTGTGTGTGTGTGTGTGTGTGTGTGTGTGTGTGTGTGTGTGTGTGTGTGTGTGTGTGTGTGTGTGTGTAATATAGAAATACAGACAGGGAGGGAAAAGACATGGGGAGATGAAGACAATTTGCAAAGGTTAGTCATTGCAAAGTTCTGAGAGTGCTCAAGATACCGAGTACCGACACAGACAGAATTAGCAAGCGGTTGCTATCGTAGGTGGTGTTACAGTGTGTTTAGCTTACTTGATTGAAGGACTCTTCAGCACATCCCACATCAGCACTCACCTTGTTGAACTCCACCGAGCTGAAGATGTCAATCCTCTCAGAGAAGAGCTTATTGATGTTATTTAAGAGGTTGGTGTCCATGGGAGCACTGCCAACAAACAAATCAAATACCTCTGGTTCAAATGGCAATCACAGAAAAAAATAAACAAGACCAAGAAGACTAAAAGCCCTGCCTGCAGATCCTAGATTCCACGCTCTGTTTGGCCAAAGAGTGGTGCTAGAGGAAAAGCTATGGGGCCACATGGATTGCTTCTCCCTGCAAACCCCCCTTTACATTATGAGATATTCTAATGTGGTGACATTTTGGCACCAGAGAAAATGTCATGGGGCCACTGACTCCAGTGAACATTAATGCATTCAGCAAGTTTCCTCCCAAACTGCCCATTAGATTTTTATATCTTGTGTGCAAGTGGAAAGTTTGGCCTAAGGGCAGCACTAGAGGAAAGGCCACAGAGTCACCAAAATCAGTAGGGTTCATTCATCCTTTCTGGGTGCAGTACGTTGTGTGTGAATCTGCCCATTACATTTTGAGATAGTGTGTGCAAGTGGCCTAAGGGCGGTACTGGAACTAGGGAATTTGGACACCAAATGAATGCAGTCAGCAAGTTTAATGCCAACCTTGAGATATTGCATTTGAAAATAGACGTTTTGACCCACATGTGGCAATAGGCACTGGGGCCCTATCTTGGCACCACACCTTACTCCTTATCCCTAGTTATTTGCCATTTTTCACTATTTTGAAAAACAACCAGTTTGGTTCAATCAATTTGAACCATTTTGCATTTTTTTTTAACCATTTAGTTTAAGGGGGGGGGGGGGGTTAAGGATATGGGGTAAGGAGTGGCACAATATATAGCCGTGGGCCACTCATGAAATCAATCATGAAACTGTACAAAGTCCATGCCTATATCCAGCCAATAGTTTTCAACGCAAGATGGTATGCTGCATCAATTTGGTAATGGCTGTGGTAATTGGCTACCAATTACCAAAACGGTATAATCTCTTGAGAGAGGACATAGAAAAACTGTATCTAATCTGTGTGTGGCTGACAGGAAAATGGGGAGAGGGATTGCAGGGTGACGTGCAATAAAGGCCATCAGGAATGGGAGTCAAGCCCGCAGCACACTGCCAGGCTGGATTACCAGCCAAGGTGCGGTGTTACCATGCCCTAGCACCTGTGTTCTTCCTGTACCTGCAAACATCCCTGCTACTGGTCGCCATAACATCTGCATTTCCCCATTTTCATTGTATATGTGCAAGTGTATGGGCGTAATGGCGGAAAAAATAGTCAAAGTTGCAATTGTAACGGCCTGTTGGAAAATACTCCTCTAGTCTATATGACACAATCAATGTATACCAAACATACCATTGTCTTTAAAAAGATGCATACTGTAGTGCTCTATGTACCTTGGAGTGTAGCTGGCGGCATAACGTGGTTGCTGTCTCGAGCAGACAGAAAAGGTCCTCTTGCTAGAGTCACTACTGTGTGCCTTCCTCACGCCTTCTTCATACAAAAGACCAACCTATAAGGGCAGCACAATGATACAAGTTAATAAAGGATTTATTCAATTCAGTGCTGAGAAGAGCTAGCTTGGTGCCATACTAATTTGCCGTTGGCAACATAAACGTTCAACATAATTAACGTTAAAGTTTCCACCGTCATTTGACGGTGTAAACTTTAATGTTCATTATGTTGAACGTTTATGTTGCCAAAGGCAAATGAGTATGGTACCAGGCTAGAGAAGAGCTGTTGGATGCAAAAAGTAGGATCCGCAATAGGGTTTTATTCACTTGCCTCCTGATTCAGTACAATAATCGATACCTAGGGTGCTAGATCGATTTATATTGAGATTCTTGAATATATTGTGATTTGATATTGCGATTTATTGTGATTTCCACCCATAGTTACTTTGGTTATATCATAATAGAACATTTTAAACCAATTCTAAGCAATATGGAGCATGAAAAGTTCAATCATAATAGAACATTTTTAATCAATTCTAAGCAATATAGACCATGAAAGGTCCAATCATACACTTCAAGGCAGCCAGATAATGAACACACCTAATTTGCACTTGCTTTGGACTTGTTTACTGTGTGACATGATTGTCATTGCTATTTCACATGATTTATTGATTGACTGATTGCTTGCAATTTATAATATATAAATAGTAGGTAGAGGCAGTACAACAATATAAAAACATGTAAAATGGATGACAATAAGACTGAGGCTTGTTTCCATTATGGTTCAATGTGGATTACAGAGAAGAATGTAAAGACTAAATCAGATTTGACTCGGTAGGAATGCAAAGCAATACTTTATGGAAACAATACAAATTTAATCTGTTCACTCTCCTATTTTAGTATTCTGCTTTGCATTAAATTATGACTTTCTGTACTGTTGGTATAGAGTAAGTGAGAAAGAGCTTGGTAACTAGCTGTGCACTGCTAGAACATTTGTATGTCAGGGGTTGATTCCAACCCTTTGTCAAACAGCAGATGAGGAATGATAAGTACACTATGGTAAATGACAGCAATGCAATACAGTAGCAAAATCTGATCATGAAACAGTGTCAGAAATATTAATGTCTTGAGACAACCTGTGATGTGGCCCTACATCAATTCATTTGCATTAATTTATTATTATTTCATTATTAATGATTATTAATAATGATTATTAATAATATGATAATATTAATATTATGACTTTTATGACTATGACTTGTGATTATAATGATCATTATTTTTTAAACAGAGTTAACGCTACCTTGTAGGGAGTCTCTAGATTTTATGATGGAGGGAGGAGGTATACAATTACAGTCTATCCTTCAATAGAAACACATCCAATACCAGGCCTTTTCCTGAAATGTTGACATTCACATAAAAATAAAGAAAGCATTCACAACCCAGCTGCTGGCAGATAAGATCAGCTATACACATAAAAGTTCACCTGCACATCGATTGAAGTAGTATCTTCCACCACTCTCTTCATCACAGCACGGACATTTCGAGGCTCGATGGTGTTGACCCAGTCTCGTGTTTCCACGCTCTTTCTCAGCATCTGGGAGATTATAAGGCCCTGGACCTGCAGTAAAGCCAGGAAAACCATTATTAACATGATTGTGTACTAGATATCAATGGCAAATCGTTTTTAGGCTTTATGGGACAGATCAGTGAGTGGAGAGATATAGAAACAAGGGGATGTACGTTTATAGGACAATGATAACATCTGGCCCCTGTACACAGGATATTGTGTTGCGTTTTAAAGCTGTAATCTGGAAGATTTATGTCCTACCCTGGATTCAAACCCATGCGAGCCAAGCACCAAAATGTTTACTACTAAGACAAAAGGTTAAGGTTATAAAGAGAATTCACTTTGAGCAATCAGCATGGATGATGCATTGCTGATTATGTAGCAGGGACAGTGTTACTTGTCCTCACCTCACCCCTGCCCACTTTAACAAAATGGGTTGGCTTAGGGATAGCCTCTACGCCCAGGCTTTCATTTTCGTCTGTGTTGCGCGAAAATGGAAAGCCCTATTTTAAATAGACAAGTTTCCGACAGTAAGTGGTCATTTTAAATCAGCGTACAGGATATGATGGCAGCGTCCATAGAGGCACTGGTTGACTGCTCTGAGCCGTGGAATAATACACTGTTTTGAGAAAAAATGCCATCTGGGATAAGGAATAGGAGATGCAGGTGATTGAAAGAAATGGATAGAATGGATGTCTATGGGCACGGTGTGCCCTAGAAGGTAAGATTGCTGTATCTATGGCAATCGCGGTGGGCATAACTATGTTTGATTGGTGTAGATCTTTGGCAATAGCGGGAATTGTGTACCGGTAATTGTATGGTTTAAGCATGGTTACAATCACATGACATCTATTTGATATTTGCATTCCCTAGAATAAGACATACAGTACAGTACCTTGACATAATGGTTCAGTAGTTTCTGTGCTGCTTCTCTGGCCTCAGCACATAATGTTGTGACTGCAGTCACAGGGCTGTGGTGCTGGTAAACAAAAGGAAAATATTAAACGTCTACATTGGAATTGTCACAGTCACAGTGCATTGTACTGTCTATGTATGCTGCTGGATTGTGTATCCAAGAATGATTTCTCCCAAAGGAGACAAAATAAAGTAAATCTGGAATTGAACAGCAAGAAATGTACCTGAACGAGGAACTGTTCGTCTGTGAGTGTGAGTATGTAGGAAATGGTAGAAGTCTCATAGTCCAGGCAGAGCCGAGACAGCAGCAACAGAAGAGCCGGTGGTGTAGAACCTCCCTTGTCTCCGGTGCTCTCACAAAACTGCCGCGAAGACTGGCACACAAACTTTATGAAGCTCACCACCAGATTCTCACGGACACCCTGGCTACAGAATTCTCCCTGTGAGGGCAATGGGGGACACAAATAAAAAGGACTGGTTTTAACACTCTCAAAGAAAACTGTGCATTGAACATCCTAGAACTTTTTTTATTAATTATAAAATTCACTGACCTTAAAGTAAGGCTTGTTGGAGAACGTAATGTCTTTAGCCGTAAAGAGATGCACCGAGGCCAACACTGACTTAATCTGATTTAGGATGGATGCCGACAGAGAATTGAGAAGCTCCGGTAGGCTATTTGGTCCATCTCTTCCAGAGGCCGCGCCCCCTAGGAGAGACCCGCCTGCGGTAGCCGAGGGGCCGGCCACCGTGAGGCGCGGTGCGGCCAGGGCCTGCCTCACGTCTGTCAGGCTGTCCAGGTAGAACCTCTGGAGAGCGGCGAGGTACTGCTTGAGCCTCTCTGTGGCCGCACGCACCACAATCTCAGTCCCCTTGTGTGGCACAGTGGAACCTGGCAACAGTTTGGACACAGCCTGGAGCCTGCGGTGGAAACGGTCCAACGCACGGACCAGGAGGGAGTTGTCTCCAACCCCTTTCTCTTCCTGTATCCTCCGCTCCACTAGGGAAAAGTAACGCGCAGACAGGTCATCTACGAAAGCATTGAGCTTGCCGTTAGCCATCTGAGGGATGTTCTTGGACGCCAGCTCTCCAGTCTGAGCGTGATTGATGAACAGCTCTTGATAAGACGTAATCACCAAGCATAAGCTGCTGACAAATTCATTGCAACCCCTGTCAATGAATTCCAGAATATCAGTCTTTGAGCTGGGAGAGGTCAGGGTGCTGGCTTTGGGGGACGAATCAGAGGGAATTTCAGGAGCTGCAGCAGAAGATAGGGTCCCAGCGGAGCCGGTTGATGTGTCTGAAGCTGATGGATAAGGTCTTATCTCTGCTTCCAGGCCCTGGAGGTCCAGCTCCAGGCGGCTCCGAGCATGGCTTAGGAACTTATCACACAGTTCCTCAGCTGGTTCATCCAACTGCAGTAGCAGCTCCACACACTCTGACAGGTCCCTGGCACTTGTCCCACCATCCCTATGATCAGAAAAGGTGATATGAATGTGCGCTGTATGGAGATTACAATTGCACGTTAGCTCCATGCCCACAAGGATTTTTTTCTCGTTCAGCTACCATATCTGATTGGGACCCAATTGGTGAAAACAAGAACTGAAACTTGACAGTAAACAAAATTTGTGATGGGCTTGTGTATTGTCCTTCGTTTAGACAATTTAAAACTGCTAAGCACGGCTCCATCTGGTGAATGATTGAAACGGTGCGCCTGAGAGGAGATAAAGGATGCATCTATTCAAACTGATTTCATGAGATAACATAACACATCTAAAATTGAAACGTCCCATCTCCAACACTGTTACGGTTACTTTTCAGGATTCAAAAGATTGACAAGCTGTGTCATTTTAGTTGTTGCTTTACATTGTAGTATTTTTCAAGGATCTAAATGGGTTCATATCCAAATAGAATCTTAAGATTTAACCTCAGATTTGAACAAAGCCCCCATGTGCTTCCATGACTTCTTTGAAGATGGTGTTATTAAGGGCCATAGTTCATTACCACAAACAATACACACCTGAACTTCTGCCGAAGCTCCTGGGCCAGCTTGTCCATGATGGCATGGCAGTCGTCTTGAATGCCCTTGAAGGAGGGTAGGTGGCTGTACTGTTGCAGCACACAGCGGGCACGGCGATGGGAGCTCACCGCCTGGGCATAGGCCTGCAGCTCCAGACACTTATTCAGTCTCGCGGGCAGCTCAAACAGAAACTGCAGCTTACGAAGGAGAGTATGTACGCCTGGAGCAGAGCAAGGCGGAGGAGGATTAGAAATGGAGCCGAAGATAACAATATTTACAATTATTACAACCAGAGCACCCTGGGAAATTGTGTTATAACATGAATGATGGAGTGGAGTTTCACTGCTGTATATTGCAAATGGATACGAGAATAAATCAATTTTGACAGTACAGCACTATATACAGTATATATATACACATATATATATATATATATATATATATATATATATATATATATATATATATATATATATACACATATATATATACATACATACATATAGACAGACAGACAGACAGACAGACAGACAGACAGACAGATATACACGCTATATATAGGAGCAGAAAATATAGGACAGAAATACCAAACTAGAAAAGCAAAATGCCAGATTTGTTCCTCACCTGACAGTTTTGTTATCTGTGTGTGCTGGTCCTGAAGAGTTCCACTGATGCAAGCACTGAACTCTGTGATAGCGGCCATGTTCGCAGAGAGGCAGTCCATTTCATCTTCCATCTTCTTGAAGTCGTTCTTCATCTTTCTTATCGTGTCTAGCAGGATGGATGGAGCCGTCAGGGTTTAATAATCATCCCTTAATAACAATCTGTGCCTCTGGCCTTCTACCAAAGGCAAAGTACCAAAATATAGAGGACAAGCCAGAGGTCATAACACAACCAGGGGAGGGGGGGGGGGGGGGCATGGCGCATAATATGCTCACCCATGACTTCACCCATTTCCAAGTTGTTTTCATATAATTGGTCGGTCTTCAGTAATAATTATGAAGTCATAATATGTTACCATTTTTTGTGTGCCCCGTCTGCCTCTCTCTCAGGGGAGGGCTGTGGACAAACCTGCCTACCAGTGACATCACTTGCAATAGCATGCATGCACGCATGCATGCTTACCATTCTTGGAAGGTTAGCATGCTATATTCAAGACAGAGCCCCCTTTTGGTGTTTTCAACCTTCAGGATGGGAACCCGTTTTGGGGTTCTTGTTGCTATGCACAGTACAGTACAGGTATATAGCAGAATTTAACATTTCATATCAACTGTCTGTTTAGAATCAGATCAGTCATAAACAGATGAATAAAATATTAATAGAATACTAGCTAGAAATGCACTCTGTCAAGATACCAACTTGAACATAAGTAGGCCATACATGGCCAACTTGTGTGGAAGCAGAGGTCACCATGAGGTGCACTCACCACTGGCATCACCACTCTGTGTTGTATCTACATACTGTATAGTCCTACTAACTAATGTTTATGTCTAATGTCTAATACCATTCATTAAATGATATAATATTAGTGTTTTGTTTGTTTTTAATGAATAAAACAGCACTGTGAAAGTAGCCATACAAACTAATGAATGTTAAGGAAACTTTTTCATGGAAAGGACACCAACATTTTTATTAACAGATAAGATCATTTCAAGGACCCCCAGTTTTACATGCACCGCAGAAATTATTGACACCAGCCAAGGTGCTCCCAAACATACTTTTAAATGCACAGATTAAATGTCAGGTGTGAAATCAAAATGGTCGCTATTTTGAGCACTGATGTATGGCTTTTGCGCTGTTTTTGCCACAATAAAAAATGTCCACCTGCCTGTTCGGGCAACCAGGTAGTAGACCTCACCTGCCCCAGGCAGGTGTTAGTGTGCTGTGTGTTAGGTCACCAAAACATTTCCCCCATAAAATAAGGTATTGTTATCAAAGGGTTTGTGTTACCCTGCCTCTGAAGTGAAATGGACTTAAGGTTTGACTGACAAATAGTAAACCACTAGAAGTCAGGTCACCTGTAGCAGATATGAACTTGTTGTAGTTTTCGTACACCAGTGTCTGCATGTCACTGTCCAAGGCCCGGATCTGCTTGACCATGCAGCTCTCCTGGTCCATGAGTTCCCCAAGGGAACACTCTCTTCTAAGCTGTAAGTCAGCCAATACACACAAGCATGAACACACACATTAAATAATGTCACTTTTTAACATTTGCAAAACAATTATGGATTATTTATTTCAAGCTGAGAAATTAATATAGCGTTGGGCATCCTACACCTAATATAGTTGGCATCCTACAGGTAGGGTAACCAGATGCACCCCTTTGCCTCCGGCACTGGTCATATTGATTTGAGACCCAGGCTGTTCCACATTGTGACTGGCAGGCATCATTGATCTAATAGTTGGCTACCTCTTGTGAAGCTCTGTCTCTTCTCCTGCTAGATGTGTTAAGTCTGTTAAAATAATAAGAAATATTCCCCTATACTAGGCTAACTTTGAAGAAGAAGAGGATCTAGCTCATAGATCTGCTATTGTTGCTATATTTTAACTGAATTCCTGATTTTTTTTAATGTGACATTATTAATCCTTTGCCAACCCTGTTTCGTCCAATTTCACATGTCCCACACACACATGCAATAGCTCTGTCCCTCAAATGAACAGTTTCGATCCCCATGCACAGGCAACGTAAACCCCAATATGAATAATGTCTATGCAAGCTTGCAGTGACAAGGACACTTCTGTTACAGGGTGGTCTGCACCTACGCTTGCAACAACTTCTGTTCAAAGTGCCATTTTAATATCACTGTATATTTGTATGATTTGTATGATAATCAGGTATTGAGAGGACGTCTGTAATGAGAAACAAATCAAAGAAATGTCCATGAGCTCAACTGACAACTGTCGACATGATTACACCATAAAAAAGCAATCTGGGACATTGTTTTAAAACATAATGCGTGCCACCGTGTCCCTAGAATGCCTGATATTCCATATATGGAATATGAGACATTTTATGGCTATAGCTGGCATTATGGAGGTCGAACAGAAACGCTGTTTGGTATTAAATTCAACTCTATGATGCAACACGAGATTGACTTGATTGACACATATAGCGATGCCAGGAGTTGACAGTTGTTGTACCGATCACAATACACTATTAAACATTATGCTGACGACATTGTGCGGATATCAGCTGTTACCTTATTGAGATAAACATCAGGGTCGAAGTGCGGCCCGTTGATATCACAGGGATCAAGGGACTCTGGCTGATCCGCGGCCTTTCCTTCCTCGTTCAGTCCGTAGTAGAGCTTCAGCATTCCGTGAACTCTACGTTTTCGTGATTCGGCGTCGACTTCTGTCTCCATCGTGTTCGGTAGTAGTGGATGAACTGAACTAAACTGAACTGAAATGAACTGACGGCTGCAGCTGGGTTAGCTACTGTAATATTACACAGGCAGCTGACACACAACAAAAATTGTTAGTAAAAAAAAACTGCGACGTAAAAAGGCTACTACTTGGCTTCAGATAACTACAAGATCTACAAACATTGCTCATTAAAACACTAGTACGTACACTAACCGCTATACCGGGATGTTTCAATCAATACACACCTTTTAAAAAGATATAAGCAACATCTTGCATCTTTTGGATTCCATTTGCCTGACCTGCAGGATAAGTTACTTCCGGGTTTGTCATTGCAACGTGACGTCACCACGAGTCATCGTCCCAAAGCAGTGGTTCCCAAAGTGGAGTCCGGGGACCCACAGGGGTCCGTGAGGGAGTTCCAGCCTCCAGGGCAGTGGTTTTCAAACATTTTCATACCAGGGCCCACTATTTATTCTGCATTTTAGCCACGGACCACCATTTGATGGTGATCTCTCAGACCCAAAACCAAGGATTTTCAAGTTGTCCACAATTTAGGAGAGATAACTGGCCAAATGTTCAACATTTGGTCAACTAACAATTTGGTCAACTAACAATTCTTCTAATTTTATAAATTGTGTAGATACTTGAAAATTAAGTAAAGTCAGAAGTTTAAATATAATTTAACTCTTGAGAGCGTAAAATGAATGAATGAATGCTCAAACAGAGCAGAGCCGGTACTGTAATTCCAGACAGGTTGTTGTACATCAACTCAATGATGCTACTGGTGGAATATTCATGAGAATGATTTACTTCACCACAGTTGATATATTAATGATAGCTCATAAGACATTGAGTCTAATAAAACTTAATTCACTTGTTAATCTAAAATTATTCTCAAACAAATGGAAGCCATTGTAGAATGGCTAAAATGATCCTTTGTTCATGATTCATACATGTTCGTATCAATTATAAACAAACCACACATCATTTTTACCAGTAAGTTTTAATATACAAGGATATTAAATATCAGCAACAAGAGTTCATTGCAAAGAAATGTAAAAGTTCAGTATTGCATTGAGTAGTCCAAATATCATTGAAGGAATACTTCATTTTATATAGCCTACATATGGAAATTAATCCCTTTAATTCATTGTGTAATTTAATATTTCATACATTCAGTAGACTGTACTTTACATTTTATACCATTGCAGTAGTTTAACTACAGTAGCTGTGTAAGTTAACCAAAGTATCTTGGTTATTTGAGAGGATTTGGTATCCCTTCTACCGAAAAAAATCTGTAGGTAATGTAATAAGAAATGATAAGCCAACACTTGTGTGATAAATAATAGTTTAATGTGTGGAGTGAACTATCTTTGATGTCATTGTTAATATAACCAACCCCATGGTTTATGCATAATTCCAAAATGCTCTCCTGCCTGATTACTTGGGGTTGGAACTGATTGCCTTATGTGATTCAGAGTTGTAGACAATAGCTTTCTAATTGTTATATTTGAAACAAAGTAGTGTTCTTGAATCAGCTTGAGGAGCTTGATGCATCATTTAATTGAAGATGTTTGACAGGTAGCTGCTAAATTTATTTTTTAGAACGTAGCACCTGAAAGGATAATCCCTGGTTCATTGGCCAACAGTCCATTGTCAAGCCAGAATAAGTACAAATAAAAAGGCACTTTTTATATTTCTGTAAAGTGACAACTTTTAGAAAAGGATCCATAAAATGACCATTTTATGAGTAAGAACACTGGCATATTTGAAAGAAAACAGTAAAAACATTGTCTCATGAAAGCTAGCAAACAATACAAAGTATTAGCAGATGTACAACCATTATATACAGTGTGTTAGTAATAATAGTGCAGTATCATATCACGTGATGTGCAGTGTGTTGGAATGCCTATTCTACAATGTAACATGCGTAATGTTGGGATTCATTTAGGAGCAGTATATCAGACTGTGGCTTTTACATCAGTAAGGTTACATAACTTGTGCAAGTGAACTGATAAAACAAACCCTGCTTGCATAAACAAGGAACTGGGCAAGCTACATTTAAAGATTCCTTCAACTTGTAAGTCTTGTAAGAGCACATACAGTTTAAGTTCAATAGGCAGCACTGTAAAGTTGTAAGATATGCACCTGTGCATATCAGTGGAGGAAACTCCCTTGTTAACAAAGGATTTAATAGGAGTAAGGCTTGTGTTTAAGTGACACACTGTACGAGTAACAATTAAGCAATATTTATCGTCATTAATGCATGCCTATAATGCTGCAGGAAGGTCCAAAGAGTAAAGCAGAAGTGCATTAATGACAATAAATTACACTCTCAAGTGAAATATTGCAATTATACAACAGTTACTCTTAAAGCTAAGATATTCGCTAAAAACAATTGTTCTTTTTTACTTAGCCACTACAAACACAAATGTCCCAAGTAACTATCTAACCTAGCAGCATAGTGCGATCTGGGAGAGCAGTACAGATCATGTCTTTGTTTTGATTAGGCTAGAACGCTGTTTAAACCAATCAGATTGCTTTCTACCCGTTGTATGTGTTTTCAAAAAAACAAAAAAATCACTGTACACATTGTGTAAGAATTGCATTGAGGTTAACAAGGGAAATCAGTAACGCATGTATAAATCAGTAATAAATGTATAAAAGTAGAGGGGCTTGAGGCGTCAGATGTAATGCATTGCTGCATCAGAGTATAGGAGGTTTGAATGGCATACACTCACAAGTCCTAAGATAGTTATTAATGTGGGTCATTTCTGCGCTTCGTCGCTCACATAGTGGTGTGGTACTGAAGTAATCCATTTTAGATGAAAATGCAAATGGATAAATTTCACATTATCCTAAATAAAATTATTTGAACTGTACATTAACATTATATACATGTTTTAACTAGTTATGCAAGCTAGCGTGCTAGAGTCTTTGGTATGAAAATGACCTCTAGTTTAATCCCATGTATGGGTTAGCCTACATATTACAGTTTAGTAGCAGGATAAAAAAGTAAGGAAACAGAAAAAGAAGTTTTAACATTGGACTCAAAATAAAGCAAACTGTTCCTGCTCCTTTAAAACATGTTGAGCAACATTTCCTTTTTCACTTCTGCTTACATTTCCTCAGAGTTGAGTCAAGTACACATCTTTCTCCCACTGAAAAATGCACTTGTGGTTTATTTACTTTTATGATCCTTTGAGTTTAAAGTCAGTACATAAACCTCAGTTAAATCTAATTTATTAGTAGTTATTCTATATATATTTATTTTTTAGATAGTCTTCTGCGCTGCTTTTTCACATGTGCACATTTGTATTGCTTACAACATTGGGCAGTTGGAAGCATTTTTAGGTGAGTGACTTGCAATTTCATCTGGGAGCACTTTGAGGGCACAGCCTGATCTCTTAAGCTTTTTCTAGTGTCTGCCTGTAGATGGCACCTCACTTATCTCTATGACTCAAGTCTGCACAAATAAAATTGCATAAAGCAGGAATATCTGAGGAGTGTGTAATCAATCTGTACCCTTGCCAGTCCTCATGTTGAAATGCATGTTTTCCTGATAGTGGGATAATGTTCATTTTCAATTGAGCCAACAGTCACAACATACTGCTTCAAAAAGGCTATGTACTGTATATCGTATTTCATCTGTTTCATTGGGACCATGAAGTAGTCATGTTACCTCAACCTCTAGAGCATAATTGCTCCTTAGATCATTACTTTTTCACATTTCTCTTTTCTCTTAATATACACAACTTTAAACAAACAATCTCCATTCACGCCTAGATCCCTCTCTTGGTCCGTTGCATTTTCATATTATGAGTTGATAACCCAACCTTCTGCAATGTCTCTGGTCTTTGAGTAGCTTGGAGCAGAGCTGATCTAACCCTGTTCCAAACTCTCTGCCACCTGCACGGCAGAGTATGAGGTTGCAGGTGCCTGACGAGTGAAGAAGGATGCAGCTCTTTTAGGCTTCAGGCGTTTTATTTCCTTACCTGGAAGACAATAATTTATTTTTTAATTAATCATGAATATATTAGTATCAGTTTCTAACCCCCAAGCTCAGCTCAGCTGCCAACATGGTACTTCATTCTTGGTGGAATTATCCCCTAGGAATATGGTACATTGAGTCTGCCTGGAATGTCTTGTACGGGATGAGGAGAGTGTCAAAATCTGAGATGAGAGATGACCTCAAGAGATGGCAGTTTGTAACTACAGCAGAATCAGTACTGCTGTACGTTGCAGGACTAGATTTGACAGGACTAGATTTATGAAATAGATGGTAGGAGTATAAATGAGACTAGTTAGTACAACTAGTTAAATTAGATGGTACGACTAGTCATCAAAAATTGATGGGATCCCAGAGAAGAAACGATGAAACACAGAACGCAGAACCACAGGAATCTCAGTTATCAACAGACAAAATACTGGATCTATGCGAGCGAAGAAAATGTACGCCTGATTCTTCATAGTCTGCCGGTCACTCAGCCAGCACATGACTCACCGGTATCCACATAGCTAATGGTGTTGAGTGAATGGACCCGGCTGCACACCACACTGTTTTGACGCTGCAGCTTGCCACGACGCCCACGTCCTTTCGGGGCGCCACCGCCATCCTGCGCTGCGGCCTGATGGGAGGGGCTGACTTCACCGTCATTTTCTGCTGCTGCGGCTCCATCTCCGGCACTTTCAGTTGCAGATCTCAACTCCACGCAGAACTCAATAAGGCCACTCATGAGTTCAGCCTGGAGACAGAATATACAATCCCAAATTTATTTTTAAAGAAATTTACAAAAGTCAGCAGTCAACTGTAGAGTAAATGAACATAATATAACATTGCTATGTTTGTTGTAGGGCTGCGAAATAACCAAGTTAAGAGTTAATTAATTTGTGAAATTGGTTAAATTACTTCCAGTTTTTTAAAGAGGGGATGCCGTGATTTTTGTATTTTTCCAATTTTGTACATGTTTAAGAGGTGACAGTATGTAAATAGACCCCTTGGCTTGTTTTTTATGTGCAATGATGTCTTCCCTTTGTATTTAGGGTTTCTTCCTGGTGGCTGAACCTTTCCAGTCAAAAGTGCCAATGAAAAAAACTTCAATATAGTGACATCACATGCTCAGCCCCTCCCCTAACTCCTCCCCCTTTATCGTGCAACTAAAGCTGTGGGCAGGGCTTGGAAACGAAATTATTTTTCAGGAACGGTTCAAAACCGGTTCGGGTAAATCTATATTTAACGTTTTCGTTCTGGCAATCGTTCCAGCACCAAACCAAACCGGTTCAAGGTTCGGAACGAAAAATTACGTTCGTTCTTATCGTTCTGGTAATGTTTTGCGGATACATGTGAAGTTGTTTACAAACATCAAGCGCACGTGGCTTTCGGGGCACGCTGGACTATTGATTTTCATCCACATTATTACCCTGCCGCATGAGCAGAGTGCGTGCGCTGCAGCAGCCACTGAGTATAAACTTTGGTCAAATAACTATCTGTATTTAAGCCTTTAGTTTTATTTTATGGATGTCAGTAAGGCCATTGCGTCTGTTTGTCTGCATCACGACGGCACCCGCAGCGCCTGTGTACAGTAATCAACTATATTGGTTATTATCACAGACAGAAGTCATTCTTAATTCTTTTCCAATTATATCGGAGTTCAGCCTTAATTAACATCTGACTGCAGCTGGACTCTCCCTTTTAATCTGCGCATCTCAGCGAGAAGCACCTCAGCGCGTCCTAACTGAGAGAGAAATATCACCATCGGGCAAACTTCATCTCCAAACGTAACCCACCACCACCCGCCGTGTTATAATACAATAAGAAGACAATCACGGACGCTCTTCCCCGAGACTGTGACGCAGCTCGCATTTTTGATAATTGGCTGCTTATTCCCTCGGACTCGGAAAAAGCTGGTCGTAGCCGCATATAATTGTTTATAAATATAACAGTCACAATATGCGTGTTTATTAAAAAAAAAAAAAAAAAAAAAAACTTAGATAGTTGCGAGCACCTTTATTTATCATTGATTGAGAACGGGGAAAAAAACCGGTTTTGTGGATTTCAGAATTACATTTCATTCCGGAACAGTTGAAGATCATTCTATTTCCGTTCCTTGAAAAATCCCCTAGAATTCCGTTCGTTTTGGTTTTCGTTCTTTCGAAGCCCTGGCTGTGGGTATGGATTCAGTTCAGGTGGATCTCCACCCATCACCACCTACCAGGCAAACTTAATGAACTGGTAGGGTGGAATCATAAATATGACAGTTTAACAAACACTGTACACTTTTTGGGGAAAAAATATTACTTTTCATATAACATTAATACCCGATGATCATGTTTTAGGGTAGAAAAAATCATGGCACTCCATCTTTAATATTCACGTCACGTATCTGATGGCCCTACAGGTATTTGGATGCCTACATACTGTAGCTACATTAAATGTATACTGTACATCTGGATCGATAGAGAAGTCCACCCTAGCTGTATTTGAATGCCTATATACTGTACCTAGATTAAATGTATATATCTGCCTTTTGTTTTCCACAACAATACAGAAAGATATGGCTAATTTGGAGATAGTTTGGATGATGATTAATACATTTTTCAGCTGTTCAATTTATGTGAAAAATATTACTTGTTTTGAGTAGATCTTCAGTAACTTGTTAACAGGTGTGCCTTCTTCTTCTCCATCAAACTCTAGCCACAGAATGTGAGAATCCCCCTCGTCCTCAGGGTAGCTGTGGTCCCAGGATAGCTCACAGAAACGAAGGCCAAGGAGCACATGCTTCAAGGAGAAAAGAACAATCTTCTTAATAGACTCAATAGATTTGAACAGTGTTGTAAATTAATAAGTGAAAATTGTTCAACTAAAATCTATACTATGTTCCATTACATGTTGCATCCATATAATACAGGAAGTGCCCACCTTCTCTTTGTTATCCATCACGTACACGCCATCCAGACTGATGCCAACATTGACTGCTTTGCGCCGTCCTCTTTGCAGGATTCCTTGGACGGGCTTGTCAATCTCTCCAAAGAAGAATGCACACCTGTTTAGGTTAAGTAAAATCTATAAAGACACCTCTGATTGCAGAAGTCGCCAAACCTACCAGTATATGTTGTATTTTGTGTCGTATTATTTCAACTTCTGCATTGTTACCATCATTGTTCATGATTTTGTATCAATGTGGCCATTGACTGTTTTATGTACAGTACAAAATGGTAGCTTGTACAAAAAGGCCCTTTAGGCCATTTTAGACCACCAAACATGTGATGTGATTTCAAGTTTGTCAAATCTCATCTGGACACAAATTACTCACTTGTTAAGCATGATTTTATCATGACACTGGGGTTTTAAGTTCCATTATATCATTTTTATTCTATAAGGGTGAAATGGACTTCATACCCGTAGTAAGGCAGAGAGTGGCATTTGCTGAGGTACTGGCGAAGGTGCTGTAAGGACTCTGGTGAGTTGCTGGCAGATGTGCTGAGCTTTCTGTATTCTTCCAACAAGTTGTTCTCCATGCCTGCGTGACGGCTCCCTTTCCCTCGCAGAGCCGAGAGAAGACCCCCCGATCCCGGGGTAACATGTGCAGGCAGGAAAGAGGACAGTTTCTTCTCCCTTTGGCAGGTAGATGGAGGCATTTGTTGGTAAAAGATGACAAATTAAATTGATTGTATCCACAAGTTGGTCAATTAATACTGATTACAAAGAAACGGTTTCTGGAGACAACCTCCATTTAAAGTGCAAGATTGTACCAGGTCATGCTGAAGTGGTAGCAAGCATAAAAAGAGCTTCTTTGGGGAAAATTGAACACATGCACATCCTCAAATTCAGTGATTTAAAACCAGTGAATGGATTTATTGTTTACCAGTCTCTAAAAGTCATTCACACCTAAAACAATCCAGAACTGTTGAGGGATGGAACACGAGATTAGCTCCAGACTCTGACAGACACGCATACATACACATACTTTCATAGACGGCCAGGCAATTGCAGAGGCATGCAGTGAAGAGTTGGATAGAGCTAGGACATACGTTCATTGCAGGAACGAAATCAGAAAGTGGAGTTGCTTATGGCTTTAACCTACTTCAAAATAGTAGTTAGTTTCTGGTTGTCAAGACCAGATCCCTCATCGAGAGCAAGAGACAGCGCTCCAAGCTCTGTCCAGTGTTCTGGGTCACATGGGTAGCGACCAGAGAGAATGTTGCTCCTGGCTTCATCATATAAAAGTCTCAACACTCCCTCATCATCAATCTGTTGAACAGTGACAGAGTAATAAACAGAGACATTTAAAAGGAGAATTATCTCAGTGCTACCAGTTTTTGTCGATTGTTATAATCGTTTGATTGTGGGTATTTTCATGTACTTTATATTATTACATTTTTTTAAGTGTTAATTGTACCTGTAACTCTTTCGATTTGGGAAAAAACACATTCCGCCTGTATTGTAGACATGGTTCATCTGGAAGGAAATAGAGGTGCATTTTATATTTTACTCAAAAAATATGAAACTACTAGAGAACCAGGCCAACTGTCACAGACACACCCTCACCTTGTGATATGTCTTCTTCTGAGGCCTCAGTAAAGCGATACAACAAGTCTTGCCACTGTCGGCACAGTTTGTACGGTTGGTGTCTTGGTTTTAATTGCAACTCTGAGAATATGGGAAAAGAAAAAAAAACATAACAGTTCTATTAAGCAAAAGGTTTGGTTATTTTACATCCTCATGTCTATGCAAATAATACAATAAGCATTTTGTCGACAGTATACAGGAGTTGGGAGCATGGCTAAAGATGTACAGCCAAAAATACTGTAGTTCGGTGTTAAGAAAACGGCACTGTGGATGGATACATAATAAAATATGGTCCGGTCTGGATCACCAGTGCATCTTTAGACCATAATGATTTACTGTGACAACTGCGGGTCCTATGATCTAACCATTAATGAAAGGATATCCTTGTCCATCAGCAACACAAACAAAACAGTTAATATTATTAACGCTGTGTGTTTTAATAGTCTTGCATGGTGATCTGTGATTTCCACCACGTGTGGGCTTGAACTGGGTGGGAGCAGTTCATAGGTTAAAGGTTGTTGCAGGCCTGTTGTATTTCAAAGCAATTGCTGCAGATTTGTTAGTGGCTGTTCTCAGCCCTACACTGATCGTATTAGGGAGATCTCTGATCGTCCGTCTAAGGCAGCAAGGCTAGCGTTTAAAACATGTTAAGCACAAGTCAATGCCCTGAATACAAATTGCTGCCACAATGTTTCCTTTATACATAAATTATGCAAAAAGAAAAGAAAAAAGCAGCATATTACCAAGCAGTGGAGAGCAGAGCCAGAAGGCGAAAGCATCCTGTGCTGAGTCAGGTATGTGGAGAGCCTCACGGACACTACGGCCCAATTCCTGCACAGTCACACCACCAACCCCTTCTACACACAGGTGCACTGCACTGTCACCCACCAGGTAGATAAACACATCTTGAGCTGTGTGACAGACAGATATACAAATGGTTAAATTTCAAACATTTTGCAAGTATGGACATGCCCAAAATAGTCTAGAGAAGTCTGGGTGAAAGGCTAGGTTCAACATTCTGCATCTAAGTGAAAAGTCATGCTGTGCTTGACCAATTTTGAGTAAAAATGCTTTTCTTGTTCTAAGCTGCTTCTGGGGTCCCCCCTGGTACTACATATTTTCAGAAGATTCAATTTTAAACTAATGCAGTTAAAACTGGAGGGCAGCTTTGTCCCTCTATTAATAACATTATTACTATTTGCAGTGTCGTACCACGAGTAAGTGTTGCAGAGGAAGCAATGCTTCCCCTCTGTGACTGATCATCTGATGCTTCTGGAGGAAACCCACATTCATCGCCTTCCATCTCTAGCCTGAAACACAAAGAGACACATTCAATCAAAAATGTGTCACACAATAAAGCATTGTTGTGGAGCATTTGCGCCACAACAGTCCTTAAATAACAACAGCATTACTCATGCTTGCAATTAGTTTGTCGAATGGATGCACATAAGGTGGGATTAACTCTCATGTAGCCCATTAGTTGGCATTAATTGAAATTGTAGTAATAATAAACTTACAGTGGCAATTATTTAGAGATAATTAAAACTCATTTCAAAAGTAGCATGCATAATGCCACCCTTTCTGTCACAGGAAATACTGCAGCACCACATAAAACTACAGCCGTTATTTATTAGAGGTCTTGTACATGAAGAGCAGAGCGCAAATATGTAAGCACTTCACATTGGAATTTTCCGTTTACAATCAACTAAGTTACTTTTTGGAATTTTCAGTTGCTCTGTTTCAACACTGGGTCGACGTGGAGCCAGCAAATCTTAAACAGGTCCAGAAGATTGAATTTATGAATACAAACTACATGTACCAAATCTAGTATTCATCAAATACATACATAAGCTGAGCAGTGAGTAGGGCACTTAGCATGCCTGAGGGATTCCCAAGAAAGAGAGTTGGGGCAGCAACTCATTATGTGCACACTGTGTTATTGCGTGCCAATAACTTGTCTTTGATTTGGGTTTCCTTTAATGTAGAATTGGCAAAGGCCACGCCACTCCCGTTCACATTAAGGATATTGAAAGGCTGCATGAGAGAGGAACAGAAATATAAGTGTGGCTTTGGAGCACCTTATTGTATTGTGAGAAGAACCAGTAAGAACCTGTCCGTCTTAAGAGAATGCTGCCAAATGACTGGTAGGACCAGAACACATGACAATTGCTGCTGTTATCTAACATAACACATTTATAAATGTAAATCAAATCAGACCCAAAACAATATTTAGCTTGTCATTAGAGCCATGGATTGGACATAGTCAATCCACAGAAGTTTGATCTTAAATGTTTTACAGTATAGTTTACAAGATGTCTCATGAATGTGATTCAAGCTGGGAAAGAGTAAGACTAAGACGTATTACATTTGAATATTTAATAGTGTGTCTTTACTTGCTTAATCAGGGTTTATGACTCTTTGACAGACAGCAAGTTAGACTGGACTTTTCCAGACAACCAACAAAACCACAAGGCTCTATGGTTAACTAGTACATAGGTCCTACTTCAGCCATTCCATTTTGTGAGTAAAAAGAAAGAAAGAAAGAAAGATCTTTGAGCATTAAAATAAAAACTGACATGCCTAGCCTTGGATCAAGAAGACTATAATATGTATTTTATCAAGTCTTACGCTCATATACATATTTATATTATAATGATTTTATTTCTTTGACTTTACATCTTTATCATATTTATATGATAATGATCACATAGTTATTATTTTTTATTATAAAGATGTGTAAAATTTATTACATACATAGATGTTATATACAAAATACATCTATGATAGTCTTGATATAAGGTTATGACATACCCAAGTTGTGGTATTGTCTGTCAGATCATCTCTAAAGACTGACTCAATTTACCCATCTTATCTACATTCCAGACCATTCAAATTTAAAACACACTGAAGCATAAGCGTCCTACAAGAGAACTGCTACTGCTACATTTTACTATTTTTCTTCGACAATTAAAGCCTGTGTAAACCCAAGCAAGTTTTGTTGTACTAAACAATGAAGAACCAATACGAAATAACAAGGACCTACTCGGGTCATTAAAAAAATACTTCAAACAAAAGGCAATGTTGTGGCATTCCACATACTGGATGGTGTTATTGTGGGAGGCTGTTCAATAGCAATCTACGTACAAGCCTATGGTACAAAATGTTTTCCAGTGCATACTCACACTTTTAGTAGCTGTGAATTGATCTCCTCTCACTGCTTGTTTGGGTCCGATGCAGCCACTGACAGAAACTTCAAGCTTACATCAATAATTACAGAGGTATTTTAAGTTAGCTGCTGCTCATTAGCCAGCTGCTCACTAGCTTTTCCACTATGAACATTCCTTCCGGGCAACTGCAACAGTTACCAATGATGATGTGTGACTCAGAGAGCCTTCCAAATGGACAGAGCTGCGATATTGAGGGGGCAGAAAATCGTCTGGTCACGTGGTGCACGGACTCGCGCAAACACATAGACTCCAATGCAACGTCCGGTTGTCACTGTTCATATATACCTATGCAAGTCTATGTAGAGGCGCCGCCATCGGACTGGCCCCTTGAAGTAAGCGGAGTTTGCGTAACTCTGTCTGTTCTCTCTGTTTCTACGGCTCTGGTGTACACAGAGCCATCTAGTAGAAGAGTTGCGACATAGAGGGTACAAAAACAGCGCTCGCGCGCTGTTCATACGGTTCTGAACTGTGACAAACAGTCACAGTTTGGAAATAGATTGTTTTCAACGAGGGCGTCGCAAACAACAGCTATTTTAGGCATGCATTGAACATTCAGCTGTTTAAAAGTATTGTACAGTAGTAACAAGTCCATGTAATGTTTATGTTGTAATGTTACTGCAAAACGTTCTGAAACAAAGGGATTTAAGATCAGTAAAGCTGGGCTGTTGCCTGGGTCCGGTGCATTTATCCCCGTTTCTGCCTACTTCCAGACAGTCCAGGACTTTTCACAGTTGCTCAATAGAAATCTATGTGGACGAGCCTCCATTAGACCGGACCATGAAAGTGAACGGAGTTTGCGCATCTCTGCATCTGTCGTAATAAAGGGGCTGGTGTTAGACATGGCCGATTCGTCTACCGGTATTTTGGTGTGTGTGTGTGTGTGTGTGTGTGTGTGTGTGTGTGTGTGTGTGTGTGTGTGTGTGTGTGTGTGTGTGTGTGTGTGTGTGTGTGTGTGTGTGTGTGTGTGTGTGTGTGTGATAGGCTAATTAATAACAGCAATAATAATAGTGCATTAGGGGTCAGTGGCATATATCATTGAAGGTATATTCAATGATTTCATTTATTTTAAATATCACCCTTTCCCTCCTTTTTGGACAATCTTCCCTAGTGTGCTGAGCACCTGGGGTAAAACCTGGGTAAAACCTAGCCCTGATACATGACGGTCGGTATACATCTATACCGACCGTCATGTATCAGGGCTAGGTAAAACCTAGCCCAAGACATTGGACTCTCGTAGAGAGGTGTTGGCGATTCTGACGTGATCACTCTACGAGAGTCCAAGCGTTTGTATCGTATTTCCTTGTCGGATTTCGCCGTTTCGGCTTCTAGTAGCTCTTAGGGTGCACCAGTCCCACATGTAAAAGGCTGAACATAAGCCTCCACCCACTAGCTTCCACTACGGCAAAAGATTGTAGGCCGTAGAGTCCTAGTTTTTAATAAATAAAATGTTTTATATTTACCTCTCTGTGTTGTGTTGTCTCTGTTGTTGTTACGAGAGGCCATCTTGCCCATTACGTCACCGTTTCGCCGCTGCGAAACAGCGCCACCCCTGGCCGGGAGGTGTAATGCGCATAAAAAGGACAATATCTGGTACAGGCTATTTTACTCACTTTTTTAGCATTTTAATATCTTAAATAAGTATATATATATATATATATATATATATATATATATATATATATATATATATATATATATATATATATATATGTATATATATATATATATATATATATATATATATATATATATATATATATATATATATATATATATATATATATATATATATATATATATATATATATATATATATATATATATATATATATATATTTAACTGATTAATTGAGATTAAGTAATTACAGAAAAAAACGCAATTAAAAAAATAACTCATTTTAATCGCACAGAGATTTTGCACCACAGAACGTTTTTCACTGGATGAATTTCAGGAGTACCGATCATAGCGGTGCATGCAATGGGAGAAGAAGCCAATCAGGCAAACCGGGCTGCCAATGATCCAAACTCCCATTGGTTCGCAAATTACTAACTACTATTACTATTACTAACGCTATGTCTAACCCTCACCCTTAACCTAACATTTCACAGTATGGACACAGTTTTGATTTAGAAAAACTCACTCACACACTACCAACCTGTTTTAATTGACACAAAAAATGCTTCTCGGATCAAATATTAGCATGTGATGAATTCAGATTAATTAATTACAAAGCTCCAAATTAATTAGATCAAAAAATTTAATCGAGTCCCACCCCTAATATATATATATATATATATATATATATATATATATATATAAATATATATATATATATATATATATATATATATATATATATATATATATATATATATATATATATATATATATATATATATATAATCCTTCTCGTTAGTTATTATATTTCAATATTATTTAAATTCCTATTTGCCTCCCACACATGAAATGGATTTATATTTTGCTGCAAAAGTAGTGAAATCAGACATGCCACTGCTATAATAACATAATACTCTTACCAGAGTGTCAAGTCAATGCCATTTACTAGTTAGTACGTTTAGACATTAAATTAATATTACACAGAATTTAGTTCGGGCCTTTAGGCTTGGCCTTCCAACAATATTTTCTGTATCTCGTTTGGCCTCTTCTGCCCTAAGGTCAGGGTTTGATTCCTGCTGGGTCATACCAAACACCAAAGACATGTCACTGACCTAACTGGCAGTAAGCTACTATGTGTGCAAGTGCAACAGGCTCTGGGGTTCTTCCTATATCATCATTTAGAATTAAATAAGCCTATCAGATGGTCTTCAGCTATAGCAGTTCAGGATACAGTATATCAAATTGCTGGAGGTAAATTGTAAAAATAAAATGGGACACATTAGTTCCCAGTGGCATATGAGCTAAGAGGGCAGCGGTGGCTCAGAGTGGCTGGATGGTAACTCCAAGGTTGTCAGTTTGAAACCAGGCTTCCCCAGAGTTAGTGTGGATGTGTCCATGAGCATGACACTCAACCCCAAATTGCTCCCGATGTGCTCGTCGGTACCTTGCATGGTTTCTTCTGCCATTGCCATATTAAGGTGAACCGTCTCTGCAATGAATGACATTTTGATGATATACCGTAGTTTTAGTCAACTTTCATGCAAACCTTTACTAAACATTGTCATTGCAAGCCAAACGTGACACAATGTGAATCGGCACTCCAATACAAAGTAGTGATAAACTATTGAGTGGTTGAGCTAGCCCCCCCCCCCCCCCCCCCCCAAATATGTGTTGCCTTGATGATGCATGTCTGAGTCAATACAAAGTACAAGAGAACTTCTACACAGATTTATAATCTGCCTATTAGGTATGTGTTCAAATGACTATAACTCCTATTTACATTGAGATATTGGCACCTGGTCTTTTCTAGAGTCTAGAGGAATGTTCTGGCTTCAAGTATACCAACTTTTAAGCCTCCAAGAGCTTCCATATGGAATTCATATGTCTCAAACCCCAGACAAACAGGCTACATTTTTAGTTTGGGGTGTATAACTTTTTATATGAATGTCACTACTTTTGCAGCAAAATATAAATCCATTTCATGTGTGGGAGGCAAATAGGAATTTAAATAATATTGAAATATAATAACTAACGAGAAGGATTATATATATATATATATATATATATATATATATATATATATATATATATATATATATATATATATATATATATATATATATATATATATATATATATATATATATATATATATATATATATATATATATATATATATATATATTAAGGCTGTTGAAAATAGTTAATTAATGGGATTAAATTAATTTTGTTGATTAATCTGATTAAAATTTTTAACACAATTAACTCATGTGCACACTGACTCAACCCACTGAGCATTTTCTCATTGAAAACAATGGGTAAAGCAGGGCTTTACAGAGACGTATAGCTGTGTGTCTCCCTGTAACCACAGCCATAGAGTATAGCTGGAGGATCTCCAAGCATTGAGGGCTTGTAGATCACCTATTTTGATCAATATTTTAAAGTTAAATGGTTATTTTTGTCACAGATTCTGTTTCTTTTTTAAATGTTGAAATCCTGTACAGGAAAACATGGCATATTTTGGACATAGTTCGAGTGGTGATTAATCATGATTAAATTAATTTTGAAGCTGTGATTAATTTGATTGAAAAGTTTAATCATTCAACAGCCCTAATATATATATATATATATATATATATATATATATATATATATATATATATATATATATATATATATATATATATATATATATATATATATATATATATATATATATATATATATATATATATATATATATATATATATATATATATATACTTATTTAAGATATTAAAATGCTCAAAGTGAGTAAAATAGCCTGTACCAGATATTGTCCTTTTTATGCGCATTACACCTCCCGGCCAGGGGTGGCGCTGTTTCGCAGCGGCGAAACGGTGACGTAATGGGCAAGATGGCCTCTCGTAACAACAACAGAGACAACACAACACAGAGAGGTAAATATAAAACATTTTATTTATTAAAAACTAGGACTCTACGGCCTACAATCTTTTGCCGTAGTGGAAGCTAGTGGGTGGAGGCTTATGTTCAGCCTTTTACATGTGGGACTGGTGCACCCTAAGAGCTACTAGAAGCCGAAACGGCGAAATCCGACAAGGAAATACGATACAAACGCTTGGACTCTCGTAGAGTGATCACGTCAGAATCGCCAACACCTCTCTACGAGAGTCCAATGTCTTGGGCTAGGTAAAACCCTAGTTTCAGTTTTGGTGGCAGGTGAGAAAGCCTTCATCCAATGAGCAATCAGGATGAGAGGGGCGGCGGGGCCTTCCTCCAATCATCGCAGAGCATGTTTTTATTTTATTTTTATTTTTTAGTTTGTTTTTCCCACAAATCACCCAAATTACCGAATGCTCCTTTAAACAAAAACGGGTATAGTTTTCAAGAGCTTGCAGTGAACACATGAATTTTACACAATAGTAGCCTATTACCAAAAACATATTTTTCAGTAACACTAATATGATAAGACATAAGAGTTAAACTACAATGAAAGAGCCTTGTGATCCAGATTTTTTTCTGTGGAAAATGCAGACGGCGTCATCATGTCAATCAAAGCAGTGAAAATCAGAGAGCTTAGGCCTAATTATGCAAACTCCGTCCACTTCATGCGGCCAGTCGATCTACATAATTTGTCTTATTTGAGAATAGGGACAACCGATCGAGTAAACCACATGACCAGGCTGTTTTCTATTTTTCTGCCCCCTCAATATCGCAACTCTTTTGCTAGATGTAACTGGGGGAAAACAACGCCTCCTCCTCATCTTTTAGCAGCTCCTGCCTTCTACAACCAGTGGTCGGCAGTGTGGTTCTCCCCAAAAGGCCTAGGCGGCGGATTTGTATGATTTGTATTGGAAATGGTGCCAGCTGCCAGGGAGTCAGGGACAACATCTCTCCTCTATGCATCCTCCTCCCTCGTCTATTTAGCACCTTTTACACCACACATGATACAGGTACATACATTGTAGTCCTCCTGCAGCCAGTCATTCAACTTAACTGATGCAAATGTGTGTATATGTAATAGCCTATATTAGATCCACAACATACATTATTACAGTATTTGAGCAAAATTAAGTCAATACCATTTCACATGCATGGCCATTTTCAATTCATTTTGAATTTAATTGATTTCATTTCCTCAGAATCATCTAACCACACATATTCATAGTTTGGATCTACTATATTATAAAGTCTCTCCCTGATATAGTTGTAGAATAGGCAATAAAAACAAGGTGCATTTACTTTTCAATTTCCTTCAGATCACACAAACTTATAGTTTGTTATGTAATTGCAGTGGAGCTCAAGAAACCCTTGTGTTCCTTGAACGGTGCACTACAGTACTAGCCTATATTACTTACATACCGGTATTTCTAGGCTACAAATTCAATTTGTATTTGCATTTAATAGAGGCTGAATATTTTTACAAGGAAGTTGGGGGAAGATATGTGTAGCCTAAAGCGCAATTACCTCGTATTGAGATGTAATATTGTGCTGGCTCATGGTGACGGATGAATAGAGAAAATATAATTTTAGGTTTGACACACGCTTATGTTAGTGTAAGTTTTGGAACTAGGCTAGCAGATGTCACCTCCATCCCCCCAAAACCTAATGAAAGAATAAACAAATATTTTTATTGGCTGTATGAGCAATCAGTGATTATTTACATATCAAACTGCAGGCGTGCATCCATACTGTATATAACATATATACGGTAGGATTTTGTCTGACATCAGACATATAGCAAAACAACTGATATGTGGCCTCATGACCCACCTAAAACTTTGTTAGTTTGAGATGGGTCAGGCCATGATAGAGCAAAATGTTGAGCAAATATCAATGGGATTGTTATTTAAGAGGGACAATGCCATCAACACCCTCATACAGTACCTGTCAAACTACTGGTACTTCTCCAAAGTGAACAACACCCACAGTCAAAACACCAGAAGGAGTGATCATGATCTGGTACCACCTATGCCTCTAGCATCACCCAATTTCCCCCCACACCAAATTTACCACCCAGATTTATGAACAAAGATGTGAAAATCCACATTTTACTACTCCGGTTAACCGGGATGTGGAATGCTCTGCCATGCATTATGACTAACTAAAACACATCTATACAAAAAACTGTGCATAGCACCCGTGACAAACAAAGCACAGTAGTGCTTTGGAAAATGGTCAGTAGCGAACAGTGAGTCATAGTCAACGGCCTATGCTCCCTTAAATTGTACAATAGGACAATGATAGTACATCACACTTGACATGTATTGTAGTGTAGCAGACAGTGTATAGTATTGCCAGGCCAGCAGGTTGAGTATTAACCTATAGGATTAGCATCGTTTTGAAAGGTGTCAGGCTAGAGGACACTCACAGCTTTCACTGCATTACTGACACATGTCATCAATCCTTTTAATCCGTGTCCAGGTGAATTAGGGTGAAGTGGAAGACAGAATGCCACAGAGCTATACCAATAGTTTGTGTGTTTTATAGTGTCATGGGAGATATGAAACTCTGGGCCTCGATCTGACTGAATTCCGAAACACAAGACCTCTAGAATTGATCAAACAGTAAAATATGTTATATCTTAGAGTGTCCCTGCATGTCAACCTCGCACTCATGGAATGTTCCTACGGTTTCACCCCTTGAATGTGTACTTGCATGAAAAATGTGTTTTGGATCAACCAAAAGGTCCAAAAGAAGAAAAGTGACCACCCACAAGGCAATTAGAAAGTTAATATTTTTAATACATTAATTTACAACGTTTTTTATTACAATCTCAATGAACACTCCTGCTTTGCAGCAGACTGGTGTGGCTCCTGTGTCAATGATCAGCGACATCATTTTTCATATGTACATCAATATAATTTATCTGAAATAATGAATGTTATTTCCAAGAGAATTGTGATTATGAGAAATTGTCATAAAGCAGGTAATCCGTAGGTGACCGTATGGAGTATATTGACAATTAACTAAACTAAATTATGGTTTCCTGGATTTAAAGGGCCCTGGAGGTTCAGCCAAATTCAAAATTCAATGTGAATTCTGAATCTGAATATACCCTACCACTAATTATTTTATTTTTCTCCCGCCTTTTTCACATTTCTTCCAAATTAGCTTTTATGAATACCCAAACACAACACACTATCCCTCCTATTTTTGATCCCTGCCAAGCATGCACCCTAATGTGTAGGCAGCAATTCTGCAGCTACAGAGAATGCCACCCCCCACCCAGCTTTCCCCCCACGAACTAAACATGGTGCATTGGAGCACCTGGCCAAGCCAGAGGCATCACGGAGGATTCGAACCCCAGTCTCCACAGAAGTGGGCACGAAGTTTACCCCTGTTCCACCCAGACACCCCGTAAACACTAACTCTGTTCCTCAAGTCATTAAACAAATTAATTTGCATAATCCTCATACTAATATTCATATTTATATGAAGATTACAAGTGCTGGGAAGTGAACACGGCTTGTAAATTTCAACGCCTAACCCAACCTTATCGCTAAACCTAACTCACAAAAACTATGCCTATTGCCTCACCTAACCTTATTGTCATACATGCCCAAATATGAATTCTGACAGCTTGAGGAGTTCTGGGTCAGGCCAACACAAATATGTTGTGTGTGCACGATTGCACACACAGACGCGTTCGGCCTGGCTTTCATAGTTAGGGCTCACTGCATTCGTAACGATTGTTGTTTCATTTTTACAGTTAAAATAATGTGATCTTGCGTATGGTCATCATAGAGTAGGCTACATATTTTTCACCAATGGGGAAAACCTAATACAGTTATGTCGGTGGTTTAAAAAAAAAGGAAAGCAAAGAGAAAAAAAGGTGAATGGGTGGCGTTTTCAATTTACATCATCACCTTTTTATTGTCCATGGTGGAAAAGAAGGAAAAAACAGTCCCACTCAGCCTTCATCCACCTTGTTCAACTTGATGATTTTCAGGACAGGCTTCATATATTCACTGATAGTCGACTTTAAGTCTTTCTCCAGCAAGTACCCTTCTGTTGTACTCTCTGCATTACTTTCAGTTACTGACTCCATGGCAGTCTCCAGGTACCGAACACTCACCAGCACAGATCCCTGGGAATGACAAGGTGGAGAAAAGTGGGATCCAGTTAAACATAGCATTTTGTATAGACAAACTGGGTACAGCAACCAGTTGTATCTCTGATTAGTAACTCATATACTTGTAGAATTTTGTAATGTCTTAAAAAGCATAATGATAACATTGGAAATTAATAAAAACTGTTAATTTGCATCTTAAAGGGATATTCCATTTAAAAAAAAGTTTGGTCATTTTATGGTCTACTCAGTCTCATGCAAACATCCCAAACAGTTTATAAGTTATTCCATTCAGAATTTAGATATTTGATGTTCATTTAGCGTATCTGCCTCCTTCCTACACAAACCCCTTATAACTTAAAGCTCCGTTTTAACCATGACAGGTTATTCCAAAACCACCCATCTTTTTATGGTGACTGATATTGTCCTCATAATACCTGAGAGGGCTATGGAATTTCATTTACAGTTTTCATTTATTTTTAAGATATTAAATAAACTGTCTGGGGTGTTCACATGAGAGTGAGTAGACCATCAAATGACCAAAAGGTTTTTTGAAAGTGGAATACCCCTTTAAGGTTCCTGGATCCTGGTAGTTGAATATGTTGACACTGACCAACCTTCAATTTCCTGCTAAATTATGTCTATCCTTTAGAACTATACTGTACTTTAGAATGATCTGGAAACGTTTCAAAGGACAGTGGAGTGCCCATTATGTCCCACAAGCCTCCCAGTCATTGTCATGCTGGCTTGTGGTGGACATTTTGGCAAAATTTAAAAAACTGCCATAGACATGCTAATGAGTGGACAATAATATTGCCAGAGACACAAAGAGCTATCCCTAAATGACCAGTTCATGTCAACCAAATGGAGCGTACAGGTCCATTTGGTTCAGGGTTCCCCAGTTATGGGGAACCCTGTTATGTATACAGTAGCTCACTGGACTACTAATGTGTAAATCTGTAGTAAATCTGTGATATACAAATTCTGAAGAAAACCTAGAGAAAGGTCAGTAATTGGGTCTTATCACACAGGATGATCATAGAATTCCATGTCTTGTTATCTTGTAGATCTGCTATTTTCACAATGTTTGCCTTTTGGCTCTTTTTATATTATTGGCTGATAGTTTAGTAGCAACGGGGAAGAAAGGGCACGGACAATAGGCTATTGGTCGCGACCGATGAAAAAAGGTGCGACCGATAGATATTGATCACAACCGATGGTCCATCGACCGCTGCCGATAGCAAAGCGGTCGACCGATCCGGGTTTGCCGAACGATAACCTTTGGCAGCGACCGTTACTGATTCAGTTACTGACTCGGTCGGGACTTATTTATTTATTTACTCTACCATTGACCGCAGCCGTCTTGCTTTCTTTCTACCTTTTATTTCTAGGCATTGAAAAGGTGTTCAATTGTAGGATCACTGTCATCTGGGGACACCCTATGCCCCCATACAATAATATAGTGCAGTACCTGTATCAGGAAGACAGTAATTATTCCAGCAGAGATGGTGGCCATCAGGTTCCCGTAGTAGCTGAGTATGGCTTCTCTGCAGCCTCGCAAATAGATGTTGAGCTCCTCGGTCTTGTAATCGTAGCTGTAGTGAGCAGAGTTGTTGGTGATCTGGTACTGGATGCACGGCCGCGGGGAGGCTGGGTTACAGCAGCTGAAAGGGACTGCGTCCAACAAGTAACGGCCTTCCACGTTGCCCTTAATGCGTCTGGAAGGGACAAGTCAAAAGTGGATTTTGTATGTTTTGTTCATTTTGAATCCAGAGCCATACATCTCAAATTCTTAGTGCTGTTGATTTGTTATATTTTACCCATGTCCATAAAGGACTTTGTCATCTGCACAATGTATTTCATGTAGGCTACATGAAATGTCATACTGTACATACAACGTAGATGTCATGTGGTTTTAATGCACTACTGCAGGGGTAGGCACTCTTAGGCACGGATGCCAACACTGGCACAGTGGATATATTATCTTATATAGAAGATCATTATATTATCTGTGTGTTTGTATGCATTCTTAGAACCTAATGTTGACATGATGCCACAGTGACATCATCATCAGGAAAATGAAAACATGGCACTTCATGTCCAAAAGGTTGCCAACCGCTACTTTCTGTCCAAACTACTATAGGCCTATTACCTTGAAACCAGATAACAACTCTGATGCAATGTCAAATTATTTTCTGTATACA
Organism: Benthosema pterotum; assembly: GCA_039105355.1. Classification (NCBI taxonomy): domain Eukaryota; kingdom Metazoa; phylum Chordata; class Actinopteri; order Myctophiformes; family Myctophidae; genus Benthosema; species Benthosema pterotum. The sequence continues at coordinate 38,151,281 of CM076975.1, read as the reverse complement.
TAGCATTCCGGACCTAGAGACCTTGAACCTGGCATACCAAGATGCTTATAGGGAAAACTCACTTTTTCACTTCATCAGAGTTGTAGTCAAGAAAGCGGTTACTGATCCACTGGACTTCAAACCAGTCCTTGTGGTCATTGTTTCCGCAGCAACGGAAATCCAACTGCACGCGATCCATGCTCTGTTTCAGGAAGCAGCGGCCAGGGGTGTCTGTATCCTTGTAGAAGCGGACGCCGTTCTTCAGACCAGCCCTCAGTGAGCTCGACAGGCTGAACCTCATGATAATGCTCAGGACCACAGACAGCAACATGAGGACGGTGAAAAAGCAAGAGATGCCATAGTAGGGCTTCAGGAATTTCTTCCAACTAGGGAATCTGGCAACATCTAGGGCATCCTGGCTGATACGGCCGGCAAAGTAGTTGATGCCCATTGATGCCAATCCAACAATGATGAGAGTGTTGGGCACAACATTAATGTCAGTGTTGGCCATCACCTGTAAGTAAGACAGAAGGAAAAAGCAACTTATTAGAGGTATCTGTTCATCCTCAGTGTTTGTTAAAGCCCCCTTAAATGGGTCACTTCACCCGTTTTGCACCCAGAGCTTATTTTAATGGGCACAAGAAACATTTTCCAGGGTTTTTATTTGTATTTTGAGGCGTTACAGCTTTAAAGTTTGACTATTTTAAAAACACCATTGATAATGAAGTTTGCTTTTGTTTGTTTTGTAGCTTAAACAAACAAATAACAATTATATTATAATGGGCATTCTAAGATGATATGAGCACCCCTCACTTCACACAGGTGTGATCTTTTTAGATATTTTAGTCATGGCACCAGCCCATCCATGTTCATGACCAAACACCTGTGATGAAAATGTGATCTCACTTCCTTCCTGGACTGGAAGTCACACCTCCATGCAGCCTCTCCCTGCTCCACAAGGAGGGGCAGTGCACTAAAGCATTACGGGCATTGTAGGAATTATATTCCAGCATAACCCTAGCCAGCCTTTCTGGCCAAAACTTCATATTGTGTTACTGTTATCTATAACAAATACAGTAACAGAGACTGCAGTTTCTTCCAGTGATGAAATGTCCTTTTAAACTGTTTATTTTTCTTGAAATGTACAGTAAGGTCATGTGTCAGTGAACACAATGAAATGTATTTATTTAAACCAAAGTGGTGGCTATGACTGAAGCTCACTCATTGCATTGAGTCATACGAGTTAGCATTGAAGGACTGTGTTTTCAACCATTTTCAACCAAGTCAGAAAACCTACCTACCAGTGAGTGACACCATCAATGGACAATGGGCAAATAGAAATAGAAACCGCAAGTTTTCTCTTTCTGGTAAGCATCTTTCTTGCACCAAGTCTCTGTGTGTACGTACAGTACGTAAGTGTACATTGCATGACTCGAGAACTGTTTGCTCCACATCACAACTGTGAATGGTGTCTGTTGTCCAGAACCAGCCCAAAGGCCTCTTGCCGGGCTCTAGACGTGATCACCGCTACATCTCCATGTATGGAACTTGCCTGATCTGTCATCACAACAATTCATATTTGGGAATGCCTTGCTAGAACTTCATATAGGAATAAAGGGACACAGAGAGAAATGCACAAATATGGAATTATTTTGTGATTGGCTACTGGTGAATCACAAAATAATCTGTGGAATAGTCACTGCGAAAAATAATACTTAATTATAGCAATAATTACAGCAATAGTGAAGATTGACACATTGCAGAGGAGCAGTGCACCTGGAGATTAATCTGAAGAGAACATTAGCCTGGCTGTAACAGAAACAGGGCCTGGAGCCTGGGCTCTAGACTGATTTGGTTGTCAAGACCATTGAAAAATAATGGGAACTATGGTTGTGGAGAATAGGTGTGATGACTTTACATTTTCTATGACCTTGTGTCTCAAATTCATGTCTGATTATCTTTCCATAAAGGCCAAGATTATCTTACTTTTCCCATACTACTATAGCTATTACTGTAGTAGTACTATTTCTCTGACATTGAGAGGTATTTTATTATACCATTTAGTGTTTTAACTTAAAATCTATATTATCACATAATCTATTCTAGTTTATTTTGAAGGGAGTGAAGGACATCAGGGTATTGATATCAGCACCGCAAGCTAAGGATTTGGAGGAATCTGCCTGAGAAGCTTAAGTCTCATTATTTATACTATCGCATAACAATGGCACAGCAGACCAGAACTGGTACTAATTTGTTTTGACATTATTTGTAGATTCATTTATGCATTTTTTTTGTTTTAGGACTTTGAATATATTATAGCAATATTATAATATACATTCACTATTGCATCAAGGAGGAGTGTTTTTGCTGTGTGTGTGTGTGTGTGTGTGTGTGTGTGTGTGTGTGTGTGTGTGTGTGTGTGTGTGTGTGTGTGTGTGTGTGTGTGTGTGTGTGTGTGTGTGTGTGTGTGTGTGTGTGTGTGTGCGTGCATGTGTAGGGGGGGTCTCCACCATCGCTGTATAAAAGTGTGTGTCAAATTTCAATGTAATCTAGCAGCTAGAATGCACCATTTACTATTACAGTACAGTATTACTGCAATCATGTAAAAGAAACACAAAATATGTGTTACGTAGTAGCCTACATAATATTTCGTTCAATCTAAAATTCATTGAGAAAAACAAAACATAAAAGCTATTATTATTATACAGTAATATAAAATAATAGCAATATTAAGATACAAAAACGTGACATTGTGAGTACTGCACCTGTTCTCTCTTGCGGATCTCCGTCTTCAGGATGCAGCCCAGAGTAAATGTGAAAATCGCTGCCATTGTGGCCACCCAGGACAGCATCCCCAGGCCCTGGGCCAACTTCACCCTTTTTGCAAAGGGGAACTTCATCGGTTTGTACACCATGGTTGCAGCAAGGGGTTTCCCTATGGTTTCAACACAAACAGGAAAAAAGGGTCAGTGTGACAAACAATAAAGGATGATTATGCTGTCTGTGACACTGTGTGGGAAATTGATATACCGGTAACCGCAGAGACTAGGCCTAATGCACTAATACAAAATGCTACAGGTGAATTAACTGAAATTAAGATCCACAAGTGGAATTGATTGGGAGAAGAATTAACTTATTAAATTACTCTAGCGAGTGCTTTAAAAGTTAATAAAAAATAAATAAAATCAAGAAGGAATTGAGAATATCCACAGAAGACACAAGTCGCCATAATCCCAAATGAAAATCGATATTAATCCTCAGAGAAGTCTGTGAACCAGAAAATCTTGGATCTTGGATACATTAGGGTGACAGTGTTGAAGTTACCCTGCTTGGTGGCCCCAAAATGTCCTCAAAATGTCCGGATGTCGCCTTAGACCACTGTTCACTATACGGTGTTGGCACACTGGATTTGGCAAAACAGTATCTGTATGGCTAGAACGATTTAACACTAATCCCTAATTATCCTATTATAACTGGCCTGCGAATCCAGGCCATTGTCTGCTCAGCAAACCTATTCACTTTCAGATTGCAGAGGGAGGCGGGAGTTACAAAACAAAATCTCCACAACAGGCAGTGTGATAGGGAGATATTATTAGGCCTGATATGAGGAGCATATAAACTGGAGGTTACTTGTGACTGGAGCTGCTTGGATTTGTGACCACTTGACAACATATCCACACCAGATCCACTCTATGTACTGGTTAACTAATACAAAAACACTGCATTTGTTGGGGGCCAGTATTCACTTAAGCCTAATTCAGATTGTGCCATATGGCAGTGTCACATGGTAAAAATAGATGTTGTACAATCTTGCATCGAGAATGATGTCATTGTGAGCTAGTAGATGAGCCATTTTTCGCTTATAATGGATGATGTGCCCAAAAATAGGTTCATTTAAAAGTGGTTAAGTTTTAATCCAAATTTGGAACTCCTAACTTTGTGATATTATGAACTCCCGTTGACATGCACATGCATCCATCTGTACCAACATCCATCTGTGCAAGTGATGCAAGTGCAAGTAAGAAAACATTTCTGTACTCATTAGTGTGCTACTGTTTAGTCTCACAATCCGGAAGCGGGTTTGCAGTTATTTCCCTTTCCCTCACAGATTGTAATTAGTGTTCACTGTTCCAGTTCCAATTTTGTCAACATGTTTTGTTTGTATTGCTTCGAATTTCACATGTTTACATTGTATCCTGTATCTCTCATACAGGATGAGAATATGTTGGATACAGGGAGGGTTATGTTCTTTTCTGCTCTGTTCTGAGATTCTCAGACCTGTTATGCAACAAGCACTATAAAGACTCCTGTTAGAAATTAGCTAGCATATACCTGTCTTGATTGCCGTAACTTACCGTAATGATTTTGAAACTGTGAGCATAACGTTTGGGGGGCTACAAAACATTGCCATCCCTGTAACAATGTCATCTATTAAACACATTATTAATGCTCCACAGTAGTCGTCCTCACTGGCTACGGAGAAGGGAAGGTAGATTTGTAAAGAGCAAGTGTCGATTATCCTTTCTAATACCTCTAGATATAAGAAGCTCAGTAGCTCATTCTACAACACTGTTTACATACAACATCCTAGTTAGTGATTGCAATTGCTTTTGACTTTTAATTAATTTATTACATTCAATGCAATTTTAATGCATTTCTGGCATAAAGAACACCCTCTTGTATAATATTGCTTAGTATTACATGTTTACTACTACTACTACGGTACTGTTACACAATGTGCAAAGCCTTTTGTGTGCTAAATGCCTACATTGTATTTGAAATGATATGGTTGATGTAGGCAGGGGCAGGGCACAATACTCTACAGTAGGTTTATCCAACACTGAGCAGACATCAAAATACTAGAGGGACCTTGAATAGATAAATAGATAGATAAATAACAGAAAACAGGAAAATACAAGGTGTACCTTGTGACTATATATGCTTATGCGATCATGTTGGAACTTTACTGTAGTTGTGGATTAAGTTGAGGATTGTAAATATTCTGAAACATATTGCAGTACGGTGCATGAATGAATTTTAGATGGCATGGTGAAATGTGTTGCATGTTTAGTGGAATTAATAGATGTAAGTAAACACTTGACTGGAGATTCATTGTTAAAAAAAAATATTTGATTGATTGAAAAATAGGGTGCATAGGTCATTGACGAAATGTTCTCACTAATTCTTCTACTTCTTTAGTAAATAGTCAAATAAAGTAATATAGTGTTTTGGTACAGGTTTGTATAGTGTACATTTTGAAAAAATGTGATTTTGTATTTGTCAATACATTGGTGACAATGCTGAGACAATGCTGAGACACCTGTGTGTCCATGCATGGATGCTTGATTTATCCTGCTGGAAGCCTGCAGGGTTCAAAAGTACGGTAGGTGGTTACACTGTGAGTTCATCCAGGGTTTTCTCAGTGGGGTGGAGGTCAAATAGGGGTGATTTGGCCAGGGAAGATCTTCCCTTTGGCTGACCAGTACTGTAGATGTCTAGTTTTTCATTCAGGAAATAGGGTTAAAATCTCACGTGGTTACACAATGTACAGTATATTATGGGTAGTTAGTATACTATAGGTACTTGGCTTTGTATGGTTGTGAAATAGAGGACAGAGAAAGAGATACAAGATATACCCCTGAGTGGGTGCACACTGTGGTCCAAGCACATGCCACATGTAGGCTTTGGCCTGACAGAGCACTGCGTGTACAAGTCCCGTTCATGACCTTTTCTGTGTCTCTCTCCGTTTTTCCTGTCCATCTTCACTTGATATTATCAATATCAAGGCCAAAAACAAATATTTAAAAATATATTCACATAAATAGAAGGTAAATAGGTAAATGGAAGGTAATTTTATTTGAATTGGTTACATGGGTGGAATGAAGATAAATACAAGTCTGCAGATGGAAAATAACAAAATTCTATGCTATGCTATGTATTTGTAAGTATGATAAACATTCTTTAAGCTATGATTTCGAAATCAACAAGAGAAAACAACTATTTTTTTTACAGTGCATTGCAGTTGTATATACAATTTGTAACACTTCATTATTATAATAACAGGAAAATACTGTATACAATATACAAGATGAAATGTCATGCAAGAAAGTGAATAAATACAGAGAAGTGTTTTCTACTCAAATTAATCACAGTACACAGCTTTAAAGGAAGAACTGCCTGCATCTGAAAGAGTGAACTAGGCAGATAGTTTATCACTTAACGGCTAATGTAAGCTTTCTAGTCTAGTGGATACTACAAACACCACAGATACACAACACACTCAGCGTTCGCACCCACGCTTCCTCTCTCACACTCAGAAAGAAAAGTAATAGATGAGTGATTTACATTCATAACAACCCTGATTCTGAGACAAACAAGAAGAAATATTCAATCTGTGGGGGGTCTTTGAGATGCGGAAGGATTCTGCACGTGGAATGGTACCCATTGAAAGTGAGTGCGTCCAAGAACAAAGTGCTGTCGGTGGTTGAATACAGATGTAGATGTGTGCTTATGACCCATCGCTACTGTTTTGTATTCATGCAAAGCTCCTTTAACCCACATCTTAAGAAAATGTCTTCATTGTGGTTGTCAGCACTGTATTAGGCGTATTGAGAATTCTAGATAGTGCTTCATAGGGGGGCAGATCAGGTGAGATTCTGGCACACAGCGAGAAAGGAGCCCTGAAGCAGGGGAGACATTTGAAATTGTGGCTCCCATAAAAATATATCACCACCATGGTAAATGGTGATTTCAGTAAAGTGTACCCTATCGTGCACACGTTTTTACCATCAGAGTTTTGTTCGCCCTCCTTCCAGCCGTATCTCCACCACCTTGTCCCGCCTGTCACCCTCGTGGGGCAGCATGTCACAGATGAAGTCGTTTAGCATCTTCTGGGCCGACTGCAGGCCGGCCAGGCTGCTCTCGGGGCCTGACTGACAGCCGCCCGTAATTCTCCACCTGTGAACGACCTGGTGGTCTGTGTGGCCTTCAGCTGCTTCCTTCTCTGCATGTTGTAGGTCCTCGAGACCGGCATACCGGACACTGCGGCCGCCTTCATCTGTCACGGCTACCCCGGCCAGAGCCCCCGGAGTGTTCTCGGGGTACACACTGAGCTGGATGCGAGGCACCTGCGGCGCAGGTTGAACCTGAGCATGCCGCCCGCTAGTTCCCTCCCTGCTTCCTGACCTTGTGTCTGCATCCCCCTCTCCCTGCCTCGCCCAGGGCCCGTGGTTTTTGGTCGTCTGTTCATGGGGACCCCTGTATGACCCCGCCAATACAAAGGTTGGAATGTCCTCACCTAACTCTGACCAATCGGATTCCTCTTCCTCTGGAACAGATCCCAGTGCTTGCTCCTGCTGTCCACTAGTTGTTATGGCTGCTCCGAGATTATTACTGTCCATAATGTGCCCTGGAGGCAGAGCAACGGGCACAGCACATTGACCGATGGAAATATCTGACTTGTAATGGTGGTCAAAGCCTCCGTGTTGCATCGATGTTACCTAAGCAGGAGGCCATTGGGGAGAAATCGAATCATTTATTTATAAAATGGATTGGCCTTAACCACCTAAGCCCTATTGTATCATAAACAGCAAAATATCTAGTAGCTCACAATATTTTGAAAAAAAAAAAAAAAAAAAAAAAAAAGAAGAAAAGATACTATGATGGGGTGTGTGTGTGTGTACACTAATTTAACACCCAACACGGATTACTTTTCTTACTCTGCTCATACTTTAAGCTCTTACTTTAAGTGTCTCCATTGTGGTCGAAGTTTTTGCATTGACAAGCTGTTCTATTGGTAGTGAAATGCATTGATTCAATGCGTCTCCTTCCGTTGTCTATAGAAAACAAGGCAGAAAGGCAAGTTATGGGTTACGTCCTTTTTAGTTTTGTATATACGAGACATGAAATAAATGCAGTGGGGATCTCACCACGGAATGAAGTTTCTGCTCTGCTAGATTATTGGTGTGGGATGTTGAGGAACAGCTACCATGAAATCTATATAAAGAGAAAGAGAGAGAGTTTTTTTTTTTACACAAAAAAGAAGGCAAAGATAGAATGGAAACTCAAATGTTTTCAAAATGTACTGTATATACTATATAATGTAATTTTATTATTCATTTTCAGTTTTATGAGTTCATTTTGATATCCTCTATGGACATACACATACAACAATTAAGGTGAGTATTGAGGAAAAATATATCATTTTAACCTTTTAAACTTCTCTGTGAGGCTGCTGAGCTCCTTTCGTGTCCTCTGAAGTTCTGCCTCCAGTAGCTGGTGGCTGCTCAGAAACTCTTCACCCAAACATTCCATTTTCTCTGCTGTCTGGAGCAAGCTGTGGTGCAGGACTTCATTCTGCTCCTGCAGCGTCCTTTGAAAACAAAAATGCACACGCTATGAAAACGAAATGCAATAAGTGATGATAATGTATAGTATGATCTCTAGTAGTTTATGTTCAAGTCACACATAAGTACTATACAGCAGTGGTTCTCAAACCTATAAATTTCAAAAAACTAAATAATTCTCAAGGCCAGTAAAGGTCGATTTAGAACTCCCTCAATGAACAGTGAGGAGGAAAGATGAATTGCACTTACATTACTTTGCAGGGATCCTGAGCCGTACCCTGTGTTGAAAATGCAAAATATATATGTTAGGGTTTTACAATGTGTTATACACTTTTAAGTGAGAATGGCAAATGATGATGACGATTGTACAATTTTAAAAATATAATTGGCCAGCGAAATCAATAGAGAGAGAGAGTGTTTGTGAGTGTGTGTTTGTGATCTATTGTTCTTACATAATGAGTTGCATGCTGGATTGCAAAGTCAATAAGCCAAATGAGAGGAACGATCTTACACAACAACTCAATCAAAAAACATGGAAAATGGCAGTGGTGGTAATTTGACAGTGAATGTACTGTACTGTCACACTGGACAAGTAGACATCATTAGGCCTGTCACAATGTATTACATAATCACCTTATCGAGATCATTTGAGATAAATAGTATAGTATTTTTTTGCGTTGTCATATCTGACACATGATAGTTTTGTTTACTAATTACAGGTATAAGGCAAGCAGAAAGTTCAATGGCAATAAAACATAAATGGCAATTATTTTGTAATGGTTGCCATTTCTGCTTTTGCATGCCGATAATAACAGATGTGCAAACTCAGAATGCATCGTCCCCATGGTACGTTCAGAGCTTGACTGGCTAAGTAACGGGTAATAATGTTTGTTCAAGGGTCAAAACAAACATTCATTTCACTATTTCGCTTCAATATGATGGTTCAAGTGGTTAAGAGGAAAATGGATACTGAGTGAAATGTGTAAATTGTAGTTATTGGTATTGTACCTCAACCTGACTGCAGGGTCTGTGAGTAGTTGTTGAGGAATCCGTCTTGCGTGAATGACACTCAAGCTTAGATTGGTTATGGTGTCTGTGGAAATAACCCCTTTGTGCCTGCAGGGAATGTTGATGGGGCTCTGTGTGACTGGAGTGATGGTGACCATCCGGTCGCTGGGGAGAGGAGGACCGGTGGCCGTGTTCAGAACCTGAGACCTGAGACTGACCACGTTGGTGCTGCAGCTGGGAGTCTGGATGAGCAGAGTGGTGATGAACATCTGACACTGCGGGGTTACGAGACTCACAGTGGTTGTTCTGGGAATGTAGAGGACTGGGAGGTGATTCACGGCCATGGCTGTGATGATGGGTTGGGCTGTGGTGGTCTCCATGGCTCTGGTGGTCAACATGGTGATGGGTTGGGCTGTGGTGGTCTCCATGGTGATGGGTTGGACTGTGGTGGTCTCCATGGTGATGGGTTGGACTGTGGTGGTCTCCATGGTGATGGGTTGGACTGTGGTGGTCAACATGGTGATGGGTTGGGCTGTGGTGGTCTCCATGGTGATGGGTTGGACTGTGGTGGTCTCCATGGTGATGGGTTGGACTGTGGTGGTCTCCATGGTGGTGGGTTGGACTGTGGTGGTCTCCATGGTGGTGGGTTGGACTGTGGTGGTCTCCATGGCTGTGGTGGTCTCCGTGGTGATGGGTTGGGCTGTGGTGGTCTCCATGGCTGTGGTGGTCTCCATGGCTGTGGTGGTCTCCATGGTGATGGGTTGGGCTGTGGTGGTCTCCATGGCTGTGGTGGTCTCCATGGCTGTGGTGGTCTCCATGGCTGTGGTGGTCTCCATGGTGATGGGTTGGGCTGTGGTGGTCTCCATGGCTGTGGTGGTCTTCATGGGGATGGGTTGGGCTGTGGTGGTCTCCATGGCTGTGGTGGTCTTCATGGGGATGGGGGTCTCCATGGGAATGGTGGTAGTTTACAGGTGGATGGTGGTCTTCATGGGGATGGTGAACTTCATGGTGGTGTCTGTGGGGATGCTGGCCTGCATTGGGATGGTGGTCTCCATGGGGTTGGTGGTCATCATGGGGATGGTCTTCATGGGGATGGTTGTAGGTGGGACTGTGAACTCTATGGCTGTGAGTTTTACCACTGACATGGTGATGATGTTGGCATTGATCTCCAGGGTGAGGGTGAGGTGAATTTTGGTTATCCCCATGGTGATGGTGATGACAGTGATCTCCATGATGGGAGCTAGTATTGAGGTGGTGTCTTTGGTGATGCTGTTGATGTACACTATGAAGGTGATGAGGCGATTCTCTCCTAGAGTGACGGTGCCTATGGCGGCGGTGGGTGAGTTTGTCATTTTTATGATTTTGATGAGTAGAATCCGAATGTATGCTGGTATGAGTGCAACTGCCGGAGTCAATGGAGTCTGTGCTGGCAGTCTCCATTCTTCTCTCCATCTTCGGTGAGGCCTGTCCTGAACTGCTTGGTCTTAGAGCATCTGTAACACCAAGGGAAGTGAGCCTCTGTGGGCTGAGAACCTGACGAGTAATTTCATCCAGAAATTCTGAGAACTTAAGTTTCTCTTTTACCAAGTCTTCCCTGGCTTCATTCTTTCTCCTCAGAATTTCATCTTCATTGTCAGGGCCCTCATCTTCACGCCTGACGAGGGCCTCCATGGACTTAGCTTTGCGGACACTTCCCTCTTCTCCTGCCACTGTAACTCTAGAATCCGTCTGCTTGTTCTTGCCGTTGCTCCTGAGGTTGCCGAGTTGACACGGTGACCCTCGCCCGCCTGTAGCTCGGGCAGGGATCTTCAAATGACCTTCATCGTCTACCAAGGGCATGGTGTCGTCTGCTTCATAAAAGATGTCAGTACATGACTGTGAATGCTGGGGCTTTTTCCTCTGTGGATGTTTGCAAAAGGACTCAATGTAGCTGTCTGAAGACAGCGAACAGGAAGAGGATGAACTCCTGGAGGAAGATGAAAATGAGGATAGAGTTGAAGAGGTTGTGGAGGTAGCTCTAAGTGGAGTGTGGGGGAATAAATCAGCCATGTTTTTTTGTTGACAACCGTGATGACAATTTTGGGTCTTGTCGCTGTGATGGTGGAGGTCATGCTGGTGCTGGAAAGGACGATCCTGTGCGGTTGAATGAGTTCTACTGCAAGGAAATCAGAGTGAATGTTATCTTAAGGGTAATTCAATGCTTCAAGGCTGATTTTGTTGGCTAGTTTGTTTTCTACCAATTCAGGCTCAAACCAGGGCATCTCCCTTTAATTCTATTAATTAAAATAGCTTGACACAAACTCCCATATTGTGTCTCCCAGCTATTTTAATAATCAAGAATATTAAATACTGTAATGGAATGAGCCTGCTACCATAATTAAGTACAGCTAGGTTGGATGGATTAATTAGAAGCTTATTCTTCATGTGTATACTTACCCATGATCTTCGTTATCTTGTGAATGATGGTGGTAATTAGGTTGATGATGATAAAGACCTCTGTTCTGTTGGTGGGGAAAGGGATTCTTGCCCTGAGATTTTGGGCTATTCATCTTCCTACATCCATGGTCCAGCTCATGGTAGTCGTCCTGCTCAGGCTTGCTGGACACGTTGCCTCTGTTGTCCTTGTGAGGCAGTGCAGGTGTAAAATACTTCTCCATAACCCTGTTGTTGTCTCCGATCAGAGGTCCCACAAACCAGGGCAGCAGAGTGGCCTAAACAAATATATCATTGCTGTCAGGTGGAAAGCTTGTACTGCATGCCCAAAACATTTACTTTTCAGGAAATGGAAAGAAGATGTGATTTCCCTTAAAGGGGTATTCCACTTTATGGTCTACTCAGTCTCATGTGAACACTCCAGATAGCTTATAAGTTACTCCATTCAGTATTTAGATATTTGGTTTAGATATTTGGTTCTTAACCGATATTGTCCTCTCATACGTGAGAGAGCCATGGAATGTCATTTACAGTTTTCAATTATATTTTAAAATATTGTTTTGGAAAATGTAGCAGCATCCATGTTTGGGTATGCCCACCCAAACGAATAAAACAATATTTTAAAAATAAATGAAAACTGTAAATGAAGTGGCCCATGGCCCTCTCACGTATTAGGAGGACCATATCAGTCACCAGAAAAAAGCCGGGTTGTTTTCAAATAATCATGGTCATGGTTAAAATTGAGTTTTAATTTATAATGGGTGTATAGGAAGGATGCAATGCTAAAATGAACATCAAATATCTAAATACTGAATGAAGTAAATTATAAATTGTCTGGTCTGGTGTTCACATGAGACTGAGTAAACCATAAAATGACCAAAGGTTTTTTTCCACCAGGTCTTGCATGTATGCAACAGCAGAGCATTTAGTCAAACTCTTGTTAATACTTTTTTTTTTTGGTTCAATATTTATAAACCCCCACTCTTTCACTTTGAAAATTGAAGTAATAATAGCAATATGCAAGCTTTTCACTGCATTCATATAGGACATATTTTATAAAATATAATATACGGTTAAATATGGATACATACGTTCTTTGTTCAATAGCAACAATGTTCTCTTCAGTGTTTTTGTAGAATTGCTTCTGACGTGCCAAAGGTTAAGTCTATCAGTCTTTTCTCTTTTTCTCTTTAAGTTTTCTCTTCTCATGACTCAGATGCAATATTCAGATTTTAATTTTAAAATCATGATAGAGTATCTAATTAATCATAAGGCAATTAATTAAAATAAACCAGTTTTACAAACACATTGTTAAATTAGTTAATTGGTTTGACCTGAGATCAGTTCTCTCCTAATTCTTAATGCAGACAACACAAAATATCTACAACTTAATTGATCCCCCATGGAAAATGTGTTTCCCCCAGCAATCAGTAGCAGGATAAAGATAGTATTTGTAACATAATGCCAGCCCATTAGGGACCAGTAAATTATCTGTGGCAAATACTAATTACAGTCCCATCTGTCAAAACAAAGTCAAGTCAGCAACAATGTGGTGTCATGTTTGAATAACAACATCTGTTTCCATCGGCATCTAAATATTAACTGTTGTTTGTCAAAATCCTTATATACATACCAGCAGTATGTAGTTGAAGCGTAGCTGTGCACACAGGCTCCAGGAATTATTCCAACAACACCAGTGCTGAACTCTGTCACAGATGGCACAAAAATAACTCAACACAAGGTGCACAGCGATGTTTTGTACCAGTCAGAGATCAATGATGCCCTTCCTCTTCTTCTGTCCATCCTGTTTCAACTGGGATGCACATGTTAAACACATGGACATCATCAATTTGTATACTGTGATATAATATGGCCACAGGCTGTTACGTAAATATAGTGGTGGAAAGTAAGTACATGCACTCAACTACATTCGAATGCAATTCTGAAATTGCAAAGTGGGGTTGCACTAATGATGTTGTAATGGTGACGTGGTGGACCGTGGATTAATGGTCACTGATGATGTAATGTTGACATACATCAATCATTCAATTAGCTGAGCAAGTAAGCTATGTATGATGATGTAAAACCTTCTTTTACTACATCACCACCTCGTATTATCATCACAAGGTGAAAAAGTTTACAGAATAAATGTTAGAGGGCTCCCCTTCAGGCAACACCACTAATTAGGCTACTATATACTTTGATGGTGGACTTTGTTTATTATTTTGATGTTGTTGCAAATTCATACTTCTACTCCACATCATTTCAGAGGCAAATAATATATGAATATATATAAATCACCAATTCTGTTCATAACATCAACTACTTGGCACACACTTTCGGTCCCTATTACCCACTGCATTGTATTGTATATCATCTCGAGCTATTCATCAATTATTCAACTCAACCAATATCTATTCAGTCAACGTTTGTTTATATCCCAGTGAATAGAGCCATGAAACAGCTGACAGCTCAAATTTAAATATTACACACCAGATGCAGAATACAGATGGTTTGTTGTTTGGAAGTAGATCTGTGGGTAGTCTGGGAGTTAAAGGTCACTGGTTTCGACCCTCAGCTCGTCCAGGCAACATTGTACCGAGTCCCTCAGTAACTTAACCCCCAACAGCTCCACCCGGACCGTCATCTGAATTGCCATCGGCTGGGTGAAGCTGTAAAAGACCCCACCCCCGACCAGAAAATTATCCCTTTCGTTTTCCGTTATTGACATGGCTGTCCCTATTGTGTCAGTGCGGTGATAAAAACCAATAACTCACACGAATGAGGATTACATTTGAACCGTGCTGCATTCCGGCAGAATGACAGAAAGACAATTATACCCATGAAGAAGCGTGCTTTAGAGGCCAATTAATAACCTGGGATTATTATAAACAAATAAGATATTACAGATTTGTGACAAGGACATCTGTCTCACGGTAATGCTGTAATCACCTATTGTCATTGCCCCACGGCAGCTTTCCCTGAATCAATGATAGGCCACAGCTCAGGCCAATTCATAATCAATTTCAACTGTGCGGTGTGAGCTGACATGACCGCCCAGGAGGAAAGATAATCGACACTCCATTGAAGCAAAACACACCCGACTAGAGCATTCATAAAATAAATCGGCAGGGGTTGACAGCAAGGTTCAATTTGCCATACCAATTGGGAATATTTGGACTTCCCCTAGGAAGCAACCGCTGGTGTGCTCTTGAGCAAAGCAATTAACTTTGAGTTACTTCACTTGGTCTGGAGCAGCTTGAAAAGCATGATTATCTTGGAGAGCTGCCAGGCATGAACGCAACTATGATTGTGAGGCAAAGCATTGCTAAAGGTCACCTGTTCTACTCACCACGTTCTGTTTAAGGATTCCAAAACAAATACCACATTAGGTCCATTGTTCTTCTGGATTGCTACAGCCAAAGACTGGATCAATCTGCGAAGAACACACTCAAATTGGACAGTTTTGATTCCAAAACAAATAACACATTATGTTTGTTGTGCTTCTGGAGTGCCACAGCCAAAAACTGGATCACTCTGCAAAGAACAAACTCAAATTGGACAGTTTTTCTCAAGAGGCCGTTTGCCTTTTGCCAAGCTCCCATTGTAAATAAATGTATTATGTACAGTATATTATATAAAAAAAGACAATAAAGTCCATCTGTGATCAGCTGCTGGAAAAGAAAGATCAACACCAATATACAGATTGTCAAAGCTTTACAAAGCCACACAGTGCTGCTAAATATCATTTTAGATTGTTGTGTTGAGACTGGACAGGGAAAAACATGTTATCATGTTATCGGCTGTGTTGATCCACTGAGAGTGAAAACTTAATGCTTTCAACAAACTGGGCTTTCATAACACCTTAACAGTGCAACAGGTTGATCACTTCCAGGCTACACCCCATTGATCAATTTGTTGAAAAGTAGCTCAGACCAAGTATTAACAGCATACATGAATATCCTTTTCAGATAGCTGACATGTCTTGTTGAAACATATATATACTTTTTGGTTCTTCACTCAATGCACAATGAACTGAGAATATATGAAGTTTCACAGTTTGTAAAAGTTTTCTTTCATAATATAATTCTCACGTCACTAAATCAGCTGATCCTAATTAGATGACCTTTGGTTTAATAAGGTTTGTAAAGCATTTTTTTTTAACCAAGTGCCATTTCTTTTCACTGCACACAGCAAGTGGATCCTCTTTTTCACTCTTCCAGCATCACTAACAACAGTGAAAACATGTAAATGTGTAGATTCTGTATTTAATTAACAGTTGGGGGGGGAAGAAATAAGGAAATATTACATACAGTATGTATGGAAACCGTAAGCAATACACTGTATAGATTATGGAAGTTAATTAGTATTTCCAAAGTAATGCAAACACTCACAGTAAGAGTGTAAAAGTGTGATAAATAATCCCTAAAAAATCCTGAAAAATGGATAGAATGATACACAACTGACAGTTCAGCAGAAAAAAAACTGACATTAAATTTCTTCAGCAAATCAGCAGTTTTGTTTTTTGTTACAATAGACAAACCTCATAAATATATTTTTTGTTACTTAGAAAGTAATAATTATTTGACAGTCAGAAAATGCACCCACGTCACCAACATTTTCAATCCAACAGCAAGTTAGTCAGCCTTTGCAAAATGAACACACAGAACAATTATTGCTTTCTGTGAAGTTATCTGACTCAAATGAATTGTCGGACTTGCAGGCAGCACTGCTACGATCATAATTGCCAATCTGTTAGAAGCTTTCTTCTGCTTACTGTGCACCAGGGCCCCATGCAACCACCTATTGCCAGATTGGAATGAATGGCCCCAGGCTCTGTCCATAATAAGGTGCATGTGTTCTCTGCTTGATTCAAGTTGGGGTGATGGCTCCCTCTGCTGGTCCCATCATGTCATAGAAAAAGTCCATTTCAGCCAATTCTACACAGGCCAAGGCTGTGTAACACACGCGCACACAACGTGAAAAAAGCAATAAAATGGTTATTCAGTTCTTCCCCACATGGATATTGGGGTTATTGAGAGGATCTAAATTGGGGTCCGAGTCAGACGAGGCACGTCCAAGCTTAGCCATGATGATGATGAGTGTAAAGAATCCAATAACTCCGACCAGAAGGAGCATGAAGATCCGTTGTTTTGTCGTCAGAGCGGACCTCTTTCCTGTTCGGTTTCTGAAAAATGAAGACGTGACATGATGAGATGATGCTTGAGTAGCCAAGGAATAGGTTAGTACCAGAAGTCAAAGGTCAAAGAAAACATGAAATTAAAATGCAAGGCAAAATAAAAAACAAATCTAATGGATTAACGGGTGCAGCAAAACGCTCAAGTCAAGCCACAGCAGCATTGTGTACTGGTGGTTTGACCATGAGTCGTTACAGACCGACCGTCAATGTGATTCGATATAATTTGTCAGGAGACATCAACCAATTCTGGCGAAAGGCACAGTAGAAAAAATACTATCTCCCTCCATTAAATAATCACCATCTGGTTGTGTTTATAGCCACTCAAGAGAGGGACTATTCTCAGCCAACCTTTCTTCACAACTGCCGACATTGTGGGATTTGTCAATAATTTAAAATTTATTGATTACATATGGCCATCTCTGGTCTGGCCATGTCTTATTTCAGCCATACTACATAGCATCCAAAACTCCTGACAAAAAAAAAGCCAAAGAAATTTGGCTTTTGCATTCTCTCTTTGAAATTAGCTCCCTGTGGACATTAGGCCAACAGAGTCTGCTCCCCAGTTCAAATCCCACCTGAAAACTCACTTTTATAAAGCTACCTTTATTTCCTAAATGTTTTAACCTATTATGTCATACAGTATTTACATGTTATGTTTTCTTATTCCATTTCTTGTTGTGTGTTGTCTGGAGTGCTCTGATTCTCTCCGTGAAGCACTCTGTAGCTTTATCCTGAAATGTGCTATAAATAATAATAAGTAGTATTCTCTGACTGTTATGTCTGACCGATCATGTTATTCCACTAGCAGAGTTGTTTGGCTAGTTAGAACATCTTGGCGATGCAAGAACTGTCAATAAGGGGCACAGATGGTTGCTCAACCGTCTCCCCCTTTCCTGTCCATCTACTGTTTGCTATCAATAACAGCATAAAAAGACCCAAAACAAATCTTTAGAGAGGAACTACCAAAATTAACTTCACCAACAAGGCACTGTCTATGTTCAGTGTTGCCAACTGCAAAAATCCAAAATGCATGAGCACCTGCTAGAGCAGTTTGGTTTTCAAGCATTTTCATACCAAGGCCCACTATTTATTCTGCATTTTAGCCACGGACCACTATTTGATGTTGAGTTTAGTCTCTCTGACTAATTTGGGTGAAATAACAAACAAACAAACAAGCAAAATGTTCATTAAAATAGCAATTCTTGAAAATTAGGTAATTCAGATGTTTAAATATAATTTCTCTCTCGAGGGCGTAAAATGAAACCAAATAAGGGTCCATTTGTTTTCATTTTACGATCTCAAGAGTTACAGATCTATAAGGCTCCATTGGTTACCAATAGTCCTTTCTAGAAAGGAAGGAGGACTATCATAGGAGGAAAAATGGTGAAAAACAAGGGTTTTATCTCTGGCGCCTGTCTCCAACAGGCCCCAACTCACCTGCAAAAACACACTAAATTTCCATCAGGAGTTTTCTCACTAGTTCTAGAGCTAGGGGGGGGGGGTCTGGGAAAAAAAGCTAATATAGCGACAAAATGCGACAGGTTGGCAACACTGGTCTAAATTTAAGACACTGCATTACAGTAATCAATGCTTTTTTTATTATATGCGTTTTGTAAATGACTGCAACTCTTATTTATCATTTGGTTCCAAGGTATTGGTGTGTAGAGAATTATGACAAAAGATAATCACTCACTTTAGGATTTGAGCAAACCAGCTCAGAGTAGGCCTTCGTCGGTACTTGTCATCGTCAAAGTCGATCTGTGTGACAGAGCTGTGAGCGACGTCCCGGGTGTCATACACCTTTCTTGGAGATGATGCTGTGAAAATTATTAATAGCATATTTTATGAATAGCCAATTAATTAAGATACTTTTAACATGATCAATCCTGCATACGTCACATTTTGCTGTTGTGTTTGATGAGAAGGAAAACTAAAAACAGGAATAAATATTTTGGGACTACACTAAAAGAGTTTAAACTGGGTAATAACTTCACATATCTTAACATTGAATTAAAAAAAGAAAACAAGTGTAACAGATAACGGTAGATGAAACTAGGGTTTAAAAGCAATTAGGTAAACAATAGAGCTGCACAGCCCCGCCCCCTCGTGACGTCGCCCCTGGTTCCAGAAACGAAATCCTCATTCATTTTCCTCATGGCTTTGCCCACGTGCGGGCAAAGCCAACTGGGGTCGTGACAAATCACGACAACTACCACAATATTATCATGCAATATCTAATTGGCAAGAAGTAAAAAAAAAAACAGCAGGATACAACGCTTTTTGTTTTGTTTTTCATCTTAGAAATTATATGATTGTCCCAAAAGATTGTGTGTGTCATCATGATTTGTCACAACCCGAGTTGGCTTTGACCGCGGCGTAATCGTCTTTATATGAGTCATTTTAGAAAAGTCTATGAGAAAAATTAATGGGGAATCCGTATTTGGAACCAGGGGCGATGTCATGAGGGGGTGGGGCTGCGCAGCTCTATAGACAGAATAAACGTTAGAAATTTCCAATCACATACCTGCATGCAATGTGATTGTGTCACAGGGAGGCGGAGCAGGGTTGAAGGAGTGTTGCTGCATAACGGGAGGCTCTGCATTGAGATGTCGACCTCCATGGTCCTCCTGTGCTGGCGGTGGAATGGACGCTGGGGCTGCCAAGGTATTGGAGCTGTATGCGTCCATGTTGTAGACCTCACTTGTTCCTTGTGCAGCTGCGCTGGAGTCAAAGTAGGCCTTTTCTCGCGAAACCGCGTTGGAATCAAAGTAAACGTTTTCTCGGGGCCGTTCCGCTGCATTGGAATCAAAGTAGGCATTTTCTCTTGATGCGGCATTGGAATCAAAGTAAGCGTTTTCTCGAGGCCGTTCGGCTGCATTGGAATCGAAGTAGGCATTTTCTCTTGATGCGGCATTAGGATCGAAGTAGGCGTTTTCTCTAGGTGCTGCACTGGAATCAAAGTAGGAGTTTTCTCTCGGTGCTGCATTGAAATCAGAGTGGTATGAGAGTGTGACAATGTTGAATACAATATTTGTATTTGTAAGTATGCATTATAATTTGCATGAACCCTTGTCCATATTCTTGGATATCATGGCAAAAACACTCAGCCAGAATAAGTGAGCGTTCCGCAAAAACAACAGATCTAAAAGTGAGCTTGTAGATTCGCAACACAATTTGATTCATAGCAATGTGTACAGGTAGGAGTGGTTGTAAGCATTGGTGTCATGCTTGTAGAACGCAGTACCATGCCATGGTACCAAAACAACTGTGACACGCGCACACACACTCACAGGTGTCAACTTTTTCAATTTTCACAGCGTTATCTGAACCCACGTTATCATACACAGTACATCAACAGTTACACCGCAGTACGGCTCCAGTAGCCTCCTCCACCTTCGAAGAATAGATTAGTCCAAAAGCAAACGTTTTAGTTTTTCTACTGGGCACTAAACAAGTTTGTCTGATTATTTTAAGTTCTAAATCTCTCACAATTTAACAATAATATGCTTAGGCTATCAGCTGTTCTGTGCACACCCTGCGCTGTGCACATGTAGCCACATGTGGAGTGGACATGCGTGTGACGTTGCGGGGTATCAAAATAATAATAATAATACACCAGTTTTTGCAAGTAATTACTATTTAGGATAAAACATTGTGATTTGTGATTTCAATAAATTTCACTCTCTTTTGGTAGTATATACAGTGATTACTCACCGTCAAACGTGGACCAATCCGAAAAGTCAGCAGTATCACTTGGGGTACTCTCTTCAAGAACCTCTATTGGTTCTTCAATCTGTCAGCAGTCATCAAGAAGCATTTAAACATTTATTAGGGTAAAGGAACACACATAAATACATGTTCAAGGAATGCTTCTGTACGTGCCATTCAAAATACCTCTTGCATAAATGCAAGATTACTTTCATACTGTACAATGTACGTAGATAAAAGTGCTGTGCACTTTTAGTGCACTCATATACTATGGGAATTGACCGAAAAGTCAGTGGAGTCAGGGGTCCGTGATTTACTGCACGCCCTAACATTGAGTTGAGCCAACAATAAAAGTTTAATTCAATATAGCAGCCCTTACCAGAGGCAGTCCCAAGCCTGCTCTGGCCCAGTTGACTGAGGACAGCTGCTCCTTCAACATGTCAGCCACGGGGCTCGCCAGGTTGGAGGGAGGGAACACTGGGCCTTGGCAACTGGGACACTGGTACCCCGCCGGAGCAGTGTGCAGTGGCAAACGGGCTGCCAGGTCATTAAGACAGGCCCAGTGGAACACATCTGGGGGAGATATGAAAAATAAACATTGTGAACAGTGTGAAAATAAACAGTGTGAACAAAAATGCTGTGTATGTGCACAATGTATCTCAAAATCAAGAGTGTGTAATGTATATTGTAAACTAAAACAAAAGGTCTAGCTATGAGTGTAAATGCTGAATAAATAAGAACTTTATTTATTCAGCATTGGCAGCCGATGAGTCCGACTCCTGCAATAATTGATGATGGTTTGAAGGTTATTCTGTAGTTGCACTTGTAGCAGTACAGTACTGAACATTGAAACAGTACTGAACATTGAAACAATTGGAAAAAAAATGTATAAAGGTTATGGTTTAGGCAGAAGTAAAGAGTAAAATGTGGATCATGCCTGGCTAGCTGTTTGAGAACTTCACACCATTCACACCAAAATGTTGGCAAACTTACCATAGCAGACCAATCTGACCGTTTCATTGGCAGAGAGTAGATTATTGCACAGACTGCAATTGGGGTTGTAATCGCTGTCCTGAAGCCATTGCAAATATGACTGCACAATGCACTGTAAAGATGAAAGGGAGTCTGAATCAACGTTGTTATCACATCAAAGACTTACAGGTGTAAACAAGTGCCAAACAAGCTTGTTTTTGTTGTTTTCAAAAGAGGAGGATATGGACCGAGAGTATTATATTACATTTGGTAGATGCACTACTAACCTTGTTATGGTTTGAGACGAGACAGTGCTCACACACATTCACGCGATGTTCAAAACAGAACAAATTGGTGACCTTCCTCTTGGGGCACTTACAGAGACCCATAGCCAGGTGTACTGTATGGAAGAGAAACACACGGGTCTATTTATTTACAGGTTTACAAAAGTAGAATTCAAGGACATCTCAAACAATGCAGGTGTGCTTGGTCAGAGCTTTTTCAGCATGCTGCCGTTTCAGCAAAGTATTTCAGCTATTCAATTGAAAGGCCACAGTCTTCTTCGTAGACATGCGGCTGAAACTTTAGTGATTGCTTAAGTTGAAACTGTCAGAAGTTTATGTTATCTTTATTTCACTGAATAGAACACATACTTGCCTTCTAACCAAAAGTAGAAAAGAATACAGACGGTATTGATTAACATTTTGGCATTCTCTTAATATTTTGTAGCAGACTTTGGATTCAATAACCAGACGCACTCTGTTTGTTCCTATGAATACGATTTCTCAAATTGTCCACTGGGTGTTTGGTCGACACTTCAGGTTTGATGAGTTCCTGTCTCCCTACTGCAAGTTGTAGCTCTTTCCAAAGATGTTCAATGGGATTCGTATCAGGACTCAAACAGACCACTTCAGAACAGGCCAATGTGTCATTCTCATCCATTCCTGGTGAGTCCATGACATGTTTCAAGTTGTTATCAAACTGGGAAAGCCAACAAATAATTTCAAACACTGGGCTGCCTATAAGTTTTTTTTTCTCAGATTAAAGGCAGCCAGGCTTTAAGGCTTCAAAGTAACCCCAAAACATCACAGTGACGTTAAGCTGTGTTTGTTTCTTTGAAAGCATCATTTAGTCTAGAAATAGAATTACCAAAAAGTTCTAATTGTGATTTATGTGTCCAAAGTATAGTCTCCCAGAAGGACTATGGACTGTCAGCATGCATTTCTTCCAATGATTTCCAATCAGGCTTTTTTTGTCTCTCTCTTTTAGAGGAACCAATTTTCCTGGGTCTTCTAAGGAGACGATTGTCATTCAGATGGCAACTGCTGCCACTTGAAAGTACTGCTGTATCTTGAGCTTGCCGATCAGCTTGGATCTGTTTTTTAAGCTTGCCTGTATCTTTCTCCACCATTTGAAAAATATTTCTGCCATTTTATAGTCCCATGGCCCTTCAATTTTTAATAATATTGTCGTCAGAGGAACATCAAGCTCTTTGGAGATAGTATTGTAGCTTTTACATTGAGCATGCATGACTATTACCTTTTTTCCTAATATTCTTCCACTTTCTGGCTTTCATGTTCAGTGTGATACAGACAGTTCTGACTGCACGAGTAATACTGAAAAACCTGTGATACTAATTAAAATACCACTACAGATATTACTTCTAAGGTACAATGGAATTACTTTGTAGATGAAGCAATAAATAAATATTTTAATAACATTTTAGTTCTCTTCTACTGCAAGCACCATCCTCTAGAGAGTTTGGATAAATAGATAGAATATATTTTTTATAATATGAATGGACAATTTTCTGTGAAAAATGGTGGATGCATTATTTTAATAAAATGCAAGGGTAAGGGTATCAATATTTCAGGAGGCTACAGTGTGTTGCTGGCAGCTGTGACAGCACATCACAATGGTCAAGCATTTTCCAGGACTTCTGCCAGAAAAAAATGCAGTCTCTAGTAGGCATTGAAAACTGTATATTAAAGTCAATCTTCATGAATGACAGAATAGAATATCCTGAAATAACTGTAGTTCCTGTTTGCAGAAGGTGGCGGCAGACCCAATTCCCATGCCAGGTCAAGTTAAACCTGCTTTACCACACCGGTTGCAGAAATCAAATTTTGTCTGCTGAATGAAAATTGACCCTTTCTGCACTTTGGTGTTCTGAGCATTATGTTTATTACTATGCTTTAGCTATTGAAAAATATCAGATCTACAAGCTCATAGCGTGCTACAGAGTGGCACTTTCTGAGCTTGTAGGTCTGATATTTTTGAAAACTCATGAGAATGTGGCACAAATGTTTGAATACATTATTTCAGAAGCAACCATTTTTAACTCAAATCTTTGCTTCTTGGGGCGATCCCTAGAAGATGTTTTCAGATGGGGGTCCGGAGCCAAATATAGCTAATTCTGACGGTCCTTGGCATGAAATATGTTGAGCATCAATGACACAGGAAACTAGATTTTTCAGAAAAACAAAAAATACTGTCAGAAACTAGAATGTAGCGTCAAAAACTAGACTCTAGTGTCGGAAACTATAATTAGCGTCAGAAACTCAAATGTAGCATCTGAAACTAGAATCTAGCACCAGGAACTAAAATATTGCATCAGAAACGATAATTTTAGCATCGGAAACTAAAATCTAGTGCCACAAACGAATTTAGTGCCACAAACTAGAATCTAGTCAGGACGAAATGGGTTAAATTGAATTCTGCATCCGGGAAGAGCGTTTACCAGGCTACAAGTAAGTGCATTTGGTATGTGAATGGTACATGCTTTGAGTTGTTGCCTGCAAGATTAGGAAAATGTTATCAGGCATTGTCTGAATTGTTGTCATTTCACCAAGCCAAAGTATTTCAAGACGTATGATGTTGGCAAATGAACGCGAATGAACTCCTACAAATACAATACGTGATACCTTTGATCATGTTTATCTTTCTAAGCTAGTCTTTGATCACATATTAGTCTTTCTAAGCTCAACAGAACCACAGAGATGAGAGATCAGATGATTGCATCATCATTTCATTTCCATTTTGTCTGGCATTTCCCCAGGAATGTGTGATCCTATTTAGCATCAATATTTTTCTCGCATAATTCTGAGGTGACCTCAAGTGATATGGTGTGCTAAGCTCAGCAGCTCATCTGACAAATTGGATGCTGCAGTAAACATGATAATAAACATGCATCAAGTGGCTGGGATTAACTCATAAAAGTGTGATTAATAATGTGCATATACACTACTGTGCAACAAGCAAAACTAAAAAGGCAAAAAAAACAACAACATTTCTCTCTCTCTCTCTCACACACACACACACACACACACACACACACACACACACACACACACACACACACACACACACACACACACACACACACACACATTCCTATTATCATGATACACACGATTGTTTTATGGTATATATATATATATATTTTATGCATTCAAATTCATATCCAATCAGATGATTTTGCATACGTAATAGTATTTTCTGTGTGAATTCAGCCTAGAAGTGCATCGACTAAATATGGTGAATTCCCAGACAACGACTATACAAATCATAAAACCTTATATATTTATATATATTCATATTTTTCATGTTTATATTTTTTCACAACAGTGTGTCTTGGAATGTTTTACTTTGCAAGTCTGCATTTTCCACCTTTTGTACTGGGAATTAAGCAGTACATTTTTTGATACATATGATACAGGTGAATCATATTAAGATTAACTGTATTCATTCAATAGTTTAATCAAACAATATGTGCATTACAAGAAAATGTTAATGGTGTGTCATGTGTAATAGATATTATTAAGTTACTTTTATGTTTTATTCTGCTTCAATATACACTTATACACTTGTGTGCACCATTATAATATGCATTGTCTGTTTGATACATATTACATAATGATTCACCTATCACCACATCATGTTGGACAGAATTAATAATACACAACTACCTACGCCTTACACAACTACTACAACACATACACAACTACTTAAACCCTTGCTTAATTTGGTATATTTTGACAGGACCAAAAGATATATAGGTTTTTAAAGTGGTTATGTCATCAGATTTAGGACTAAGTAATAACACTTCCATATGAGCAACATCCAGCTGGAATTAACACTCTTGTCTACAATATCATTAATCGCACCAATATAATATATTTGTACTATTAATGTTATAGACATGACATGACAATCTTCTTGTCAAGGTTGACATATTTTGTCTGTGCCAGAGCTACAGAGTATAGACAGAGTTACGACAACTCCGTTCACTTCATGGGGACAGTCCAATGGAGGCTCTTCTAAATAGAATTGTTCTGTCTGAACGGAGACAACATATAGGGACATGTCCTGGACCGGACGTAGGCAGAAATGCATTGGATCCACCCAGACAACAACCTAGCTTTAATGATCCTAAATCCATTTATTTTAGATCCATTTGTATTGTTAATCGTAAACATTAACATTAAAGAGACTTTAGTTGTTACTGTAAAATACTGTTAAACCATTGTCGTGTTGCACACATGACTAAAATAGCTCTTATTTGCGCCGCCCTCGTTGAAAACAATGTATTTCCAACTTCAGTATGTCCATATATTTAGGCTACACGAACGAACAGCGCTCGGGCGCTCATTTTCTGACGCCTCAATGTCGCAACTGTTCTACTAGATGTCACTAACGTTAGCTTAGCAACTACTAGCCATTCCGACACAGTTCATTATTGTGTTGAATAATTATAACGTTACCTGTTACGCCAAGTTTCTAGTACAATTGTCCTCCGTTTCGGGTGAGTTGAGGAAGTGGCATTTATGCTTCGTTGTCTTTATGAAATGGGTCCTTTAAAACTGCCAACGAGATGGATTTTGCACAGTAAACTTCACTGTACTGTTTATAGGTGCCACGTCTCTTCCGCTATGATTCTTCTTCGCCGTTTCTTCTTTTTGATCATAAAGGTATCTAACGCCACCTAATGTATCGGAATGTAACATGTTTGCAGTTTAGAGATGAAACGGATAACTTTCGTCATAGTCTTATGATGACTAAAATTCAGTTTTGGTCATATTTTAGTAATTTGAGATTTAGTCGACTAAATACAAAATATTTAGATGACTAAATAGTTTGTTTTTTAATGGACTTAAATGTATTGGTGTCATAATGCCTGATGTTTTTGGTTGTATGCAGAAAAATGCAAATCTACAATGTGCGATGTGACAGGTTGACTCATTGAGAGCTTGTAGATCTCCAACCTTATTTTCATCCATGATTGATTGACTGATTGATTGTTTCATTCATTCATTCATTCATTCATTCATTCATTCATTCATTCATTCATTCATTCATTCATAACAAATATTATAAAATATGTGACTTCAGGACAAATGGCATAATCTTTTCTTCAAGATTATGCAGAAAAGAAGAAAAATCTGATTTAATGTAAATGTAGCAGCTCTGTTTACATGGGCGTGGTAGATAGTACAGACAGTAGTCCTTAGGGTGGTTGTATTCCATTGTTGCCAATCTTCTTTTGTCAAAACAGTTGGTTCTACCACATTTTGTGTGCAGTGGTCGTCTGTCTTCCCTTGGGAGGGGGGATCAGAGGCTCAAACATAGGCTACTCCAAGGTGAAGTGGATGGATGGATGGATGGATGGATGGATGGATGGATGGATGGATGGATGGATGGATGGATGGATGGATGCATGGATGGATGGATGGATGGATGGATGGATGATCATGGATGGATGGATGGATGGATGGATTTTATTTTGTCATTGGACACGAATGTACAACAAAATTAAACTGTTTGGCATCAATCCAGTGCAAACACAAGGGTCATACAAGGCAACAATAAAACAGTAAGAAAAATATATTGTAGAAGAGTTCACAATTGTCCGTCAGGTAAACTATTTTTTAATAAAGTCCAGACAAATAATGACAGAGGGGGAAAAACTGTGAGTTTAGGTGAAGGGTTTCACCGTGACCGTGGTGTAGTTTTTTAAGGCTTCACCCTGGAGTATGTATGATCCAGGGTGAAACCTTGAAGAACTACACTTCGGGGAAACCCTTTCACTGTGAGTCACTTCACCCGCGTATTGAGCCTTTACCATTATTGTAAGGCTGTGATCACTGAATCTGTATCTGGTCAATCCTTTCACAGTTTTGAGTCTTTTACCATGCTCAGCTATTCTGGTTTTAGTGATGATTTTCCAGTATGCCAGGTAGCTTTCTTTTTGTTTTCTCATAATCTGGTTTAGTTTGATACAGATTTCCATGTGTTGGTTGTGCTAGTGTTTGTGTATGTAGTCCCTGGACCAGCTGCATGGCTAAGGGGCCATTCCTGTGGTTTTTTGTCCATAGATGAGGGCTATATTATGGAACAGATCTCACAACCATAGAGTGATGGGTTCTACATGGCAGTCTAATATATTTAACCTAACGATCTTTTGTATTGGGATGTCTATCTTAACATTCTCTTCGATGCCATAGAAAGTCCTTCTTCAGGGGTGGATATAACATTTCCCATACCATTTCTCATACCATTTTCAGTTACAGGACTTGTATTATTCAAGTAAGCATCAATGATAACATAAGTTGTTGTTGAAGTTGCAACAGACACACAGCATGCATAAAACTAAAGGTCTGACTCAGAGTTTTCTGTTTTCAATGATGAAATGCTGTTGGATTAGAGTACCCCCCCCCCCCCCATACCCATGCCTACATCCCTGTCCTTCTTGCCTTTTCTCTGAGGTCGCTTGCAGCTTAGTTTAAGTTTCCTATAGCCTATTGATGCTTAGGCCAACTTAAGTATAGTTTTTGGCAGCTGCAGGCAGCTGTAATAAATAGGCTCAGGGAGATCGGACATGGAGGAGATGGAATGGTCCCAGTGTCTAAGAGGTTGTCCAAAAAGGTTGCATGAGGATTACCCATTATGGTGCAAGTTGACCTCTGAGCCATGCGATGAACTCTTTACCGGCAATCTGATTGGCTATCTCGTATCTCGGCAATGCCACAACAACTTCTGATTGGCCAGAGCCATCTAGCAGCTGCAAATTAATTGACAATCGTCAATTCTTCTTTGTGTTCTAGTGCTTATCGACAGTCAGCCAGCTAGTCAGCCAGCCATGCAGGCATCCATACAGCCAGTCAGTCAGCCAGCCAACCAGCCTTCCATGTTTATGCCTGGCTGGAAGTTGCTGCTGGCTCAGGTACAGGACCGCAGTGGCAAGGCATTTCCAGGCCAGCTGGGATATAATATCCTGAGTGTTCATTTAACTCTCAGAGTTAAATTAGCATTGAGAATTTGACTGTGTGTGCTCAGTCCAGCATGTACTGACTGACTGAGAATTGTACATTTCTATGCTCATTGAATAACACAATCGATGTTGGCCTTGCCAGTAGCTTGTTACAGACAAGAGAGGAAGCTCCATCAAGTATTGTCAAATATGCAGACCATCCTTGTGTGAAATTGTGGTGAGCTAGTGTCAACAGATGGTAGAAATGTAATTACTTACCGTAGTTATATTTAAAACGCTACATTATTATAAAATATATGGGGTGTTCATATAGGGATCAGTGGCTTTGAGTATTTAGTTCTCATTAGCTCATCATGGCTGCATATCGACCTACTAATCTACATAAATGATCAGCAGGGGGACCTACCTAAAATTCTGGAATAACTAAACAGACGCACATATTTTTGCAGGGTGCCTGTGATCACAAATCTAGAATCTAGAAATCTCGGTTCGCTCTCATTGGTATTTACACAAAGGACAATGTAACATGATTTACATCAGTGCATCCACAACGCAACCTGGACAATTTCTATCAGCGGTGTCTATGAGACCTGTAGTCCGCACAATCAGCCAACATAACTAGCGCCCCACAGCAACGGATGCTCCATTACAAGCCATTTTCCCCATTTGGGTAGCCTTTTAGGAACTGACAAACACATTTTTTTGTGGTGTGTGCATGTGTGTGATTGTGCATGCATAATAATGGCCGCCTATTCATGATATGCATATCTGCGGATGTGTGTGCATGCATGATGGTGTTTGTGAGAGAGTGAAAGAAGAGTGTATTTTTCCTTCACAGCTCACTGCACAGCTGAATTGCCTGTAGAAAGGCGCAATGAGAGACAAATGAGAAAAGCAAAGCGAGAGAAGGAATAGCAATGCCCAGAGAAGTGGGAGGGAGGGGGGTAAATTGTGGTGTAACATTAACAAGGTCTGAAGCATTGAATCAAATGATGCCATTTTTTATTATGCAGTGTTCACCAATGACAAAGAAGACATAAATAAAAATGGAGTGGGTAATGTGGAAAGTATCCACAGTGGTCCAAATATTGCATAGGCTACTCTACTGTATTAACTCTTGTTCATTGCAAAGCAGAACAGAAATATGTGCAATATATTTTTAAACAAAATGTCTCCCTATACCAACTAGTATGGAAACTATTCTTTGTAACCTTTGTAAAGAAAGAAATACATTTTAAGCCTGTTTTCTTTCTGCAGTAAATAACAGGTATTCAACGATAGCTACATCTGTGGCAGCTGGCTGTCAGCCATAAGGTAAACCTGAAGACAAATCGTAGAGGAGCTGAGGGAGATCAGTCCTTGAGCCGAGGACAGTGCAACTGAAGCAGAAACCAGAATGGTTGTTAGGTAGAGGGCTGATGGGAGTCGGGCAGAGGGGACATTGATTGATTGATTCTGGCAGTATTGAGCAGCCAACAGCTCCTGTCTGTGAGAGAAAGTGTTGAGATTTAGGTACTGGCTTGTCTAATGAATGTGTTTGTGAAGTTAAAGAGGGCCATGCAGTGCTAAATCAGAGTGGAGTGCCGAAAAATCGAGATGACCAAGAAAACCCACAGAAAAGTTGCATGTGTATCTTCTGCATGCATGATGGGCCTGTGTGCACGTGCGCATGTTTGGGTTCATCATAGCCGTGAACGGATCTAGAAATTATGGGCCCTTGGGCCACCACCAGCCAAAGGGCCCCCGCTACAACGGAGGATTTTTCTCCCCGACATGGCAAATATTGTCTGCACACACACACACACACACGCACGCACGCACACACACACACACACACACACACACACACACACACACACACACACACACACACACACACACACACACACATCAATTATGACATATAGGTGTGCGATATTCACCTCATTTCAGCAGGATTTACGGCAAGGAATTGCTTGAAAATAATAAACAGCCAAAATAACTAAGTAAAAAAATGCAAACACTTGCAGTAATGTATACCATATCATGATGGTTTAGGTTTAGGACTTTTGGGGTCATTTTATTGAGAGAAAATGAATAAGCCCCTGGTAAATAACAGTGACAAGGACCACCACTGTTATTCACTGTGGGGCTGAGCTTGAGCCTCTTAGCCTCTTAATAATCACACGGACACTCAACTTCAGGGGCCCCACTAGCTCAGGGCTCCCTGGGCCCAATATGCCCGTTGGATAATTCTCCCCTGATCATACAAAGAAAATCATGTGGCCATTTAAGAGTGCACATACTGTATACTGTATACAAAGCACTGCTTCACTGTCTGGTGGCCACAAACACAAATGCTTACTTGCAGCATTGCTTGTGGAGGTCATTAAAAACACATGAAGCTTGATGGTCACAGTGTTTTTTGCTTTTATTGGTTATCCCTTTATTACATTTACTGTATATATGCGTCCTCTGTGTATTGTAATACATTTTATGGTGAAAACTACTTTGATGAATATGCTATATGTAAATACATTTGACCCAGCTGTGTGTGCGTAATAACAGTTTACTTTATGATTTAATTATAGCCATTGACATTTAACTTCTAGCTCACCAACAATTGGAACTCATATTAACCTTTTGCAATGTGAAAGTACAATACATTTATCAGCTACCATAACAGTCTGGCAGGTGGAACGACCAATCAGATTTTAGGAGTGGAAACGTGATAAGGAGGGGCTAGTTCCAGTGCACTCTTAAATTTGACACAAATCACTATTCTGCCAGCAATTTAACAAGCTCTTTGTCCACATCCATGTTTTTTAATTGCAAATCTGAAACTCAACCAAAATTCAATTGACGATCATAATCACATCATATGATTTGGAATGTAATTACAACGTGGATTCTTGTTGCTTTTCTAAGACAAGAGGCTCAGAGGCAAATCTGTTGGGCTTAACTCAGAATGAAATTGGATTGGCTGATTGATTTATGTATGTCAAATGAAGGGCAAATAGATGGACGAAAAAAGAAACCACAGCTAGGGAGTGTGTGTGTGTGTGTATGGTGGGGGGGAGAATGGGGTGTCACAGATACATGGATGAGGCATGGCGCTTGATGGTAGATGCGGAGTATTGGATCAGACAGAGACAAATGGAGTGTAAGAGACGGAGAGAAAGAAAATTCAGACATATGCCTGCTGACCTCACCCTTTTCTCTACTAATCAATACGGGGAAATGCATGGGCGTGCGTTTATAGAGGTCTGTGTGTGTGTGTGTGTCTGTGTGTGTGTGTGTGTGTGTGTGCGTGTGTGTGTGTGTGTGCGTGTGCGTGTGTGTGTGTGTGCGTGGGTGTGTGTGTGTGTGTGTTGTTGACCCCCCCCCCCCCCCAACATAGATCGGAAGCACGGTGACAATCTTTCACCCCCTGCCTGACTCCTCTTGACTCCTCCATCCTTTCCCTATGCTTCAATTTAATAAGGCACTCCATATTCTTGTGAAAGAGCCAGTAGCCTGGAGCAGTCAGAAGACTGTCCTCTCCGCTGTTAGGAGCAGCAAGAGGAAATGGGGAAATAAAACGTCACTCCTCCACAAATGACTGTATGCTCCCCCGAAGGCTTGCATAAGCCTCTGTGTATTTGCTCAGATTGTTTTCCATATGCTTTCTCTTTTCATGTAAAAAATAAACAGAGACAGAGGTCAGTTGTTGCAGTGCATGTGATGTGTACAGTGTTCCAGATCAAACACTTCAGCTTGCTTTTTGCATGTCTTTATCTCAAACACCCACCCGCTCTGCATGCACGCGTGCTTGCATGCACACGCACGCACGCACGCAGACAAAGTTGGATACGTAGGGGATAGATAATTCTTCATCTCATAATATCATGGCTTCAGGGATTTAGCACTCCACTTGGCATTGTGCCAATTACAGCTATAGGCATGATATCACCACAATATATATCACATGGATTACTGCTTAAATAATTGTCTTTTGAATGAAACACATGTTGATACTAGTGACATAAATCGTAACGAATCAGGTATTGTTCAGTCCTGTTCCAGGGACAGTGTTTTGTGTTGTTTTTCTTTTTCAATTCTGGGCAGCTAGTGGTTCTGCGGCTCATTCCATACTGCTGTTTAAAAGCAGTGCATGCAATTCTAGTTCTAAATGTGTGCTGCTGCTCCCAGGTTGTTCTCCGGTCATATAGCTGACAGACAGAGTAGATGCTTTACTGACTGTGACCGGTGCACCTCCTGTCTTGATGTGTTCAGCATCTGACGTGGGCCATCTGTGGTTTGGCCCCTATCCCAACAGAGCCTGTCCGTTTTGTGCTCCAAGAGGCAATAATCTCAAACTTACCTGGGTTCAAATCCCTGTCATGCACCCAGGGCCAGATGTAACATTTCCCAATTGGGGGGGCAGGAGAAAATGGTATGGGGGCGGCTTCATCGTCTGTGTCGCTTCGTGCCACGGGTGATGAAACTGCACCCATACCATCTTCGGTTAGAGGACTTATATTAGGCAAGTAAAACATTAACAATAACATCAGTTGTTGTTGAAGTTACAACAGACATACTGCATGCATAAAGCTAAAGGTCTGACTCAGAGAGTTTTCTGTTTTGAATGCTGAAATTGTGGTTGGTTGAGTGGTGTGACAATTGTAGTTACAGTAGTTAGTAGCAGTAGTAGTGTTTCAAATCATTTTGAATATAAGCACTTTCATTTGAAATATCTTGGGTTGTTTTGCATGCCATCATGTTTGGCGGGGAAGTCTGGGTATTTAGGGGGCATTGCCCCCCATGCCCATGCCTAGATCCACCCTGCATGCACCCAGCATCACAGCAATCCATTATGTGCAATCAGCTGCTTTATTGGGGTATCAAGCAAGTGTGGCAAATATCTGTATCAAACTCATGGCCAACCCTGTGTATGCTTTGTCATGCGTCATTAAGGGGATGTATACAAC
Organism: Benthosema pterotum; assembly: GCA_039105355.1. Classification (NCBI taxonomy): domain Eukaryota; kingdom Metazoa; phylum Chordata; class Actinopteri; order Myctophiformes; family Myctophidae; genus Benthosema; species Benthosema pterotum. The sequence goes on along the minus strand of CM076975.1, from coordinate 38,117,417 downwards.
ACATCCATCAACTTTTCAATTTGTTTTTAGATACACCAGGAAAATGGCTGTAGTGAAGATGGCGTGCAAAGCTCAGTATCTGACACAATTCTTGAGTTGGCCTCGTTTCCAGGAAGTCACAATCACGTGGTCAGTGGCAATGCATTAATAGGTTGAGCCTCATGTGTGTGCCCCCCCCCCCACCACCCCCCAAAGCTGCTTCTTTGTTCTGTCCATTGCTCGAAAGTCAAATTCTAAGAACTGCTTTGGAAATATTTTTGCAGCAGCTCGACAGCTTTGTCTCATGCAATGCTCTCGGGTACCGTGGTGGACTGATTGCCATGCCTACATCTTGGAGGGCTGTAGCATGCATTTTTAACCAGGTGGTAATGATTGTGTATTGATTTTGTATGGCTGCATGTTTTTTTTTTCTTTTTCATGGCAATCCTCAACATTAAAATGTATTGAGGTGGTGGAGGCTAGTGCAGGGTTTAGTAGCGCCATTGTGATTTTGTCAGCTCTGTAAAGCAGTTCTGTGAACGCATCTATCAGTGTTTGGAAATGACTCAGTATTTGCCCATGAGGCCACACTGGAAATCAATACTTACTACAAGAAACCAGGGTGCTGTTAAGCTCCCCTTTACAGGCTTTATCTGTGAAGGGACACAGGAAAGGCATTGTTTGTCTGTATGTTTCAAAATGTACGATGGAAATCCCAACATATGCTACATTCAACATTGACATATGGGTAAATTACAGTACTACAACTACAGTATCTATCCGCTATGACAACACATTAATTTAAATTAATACAGTAATTTCTATTCATAATCTCTCTCTCTCTCTCTCTCTCTCCTCTCTCTCTCTCTCTCTCTCTCTCTCTCTCTCTCTCTCTCTGTATGTACACACACACACACACACACACACACACACACACACACACACACACACACACACACACACACACACACACACACACACACACACACACTTGCATTATGCTATTAGGATGTTTTTAAACTCCAATGTTCCTCTGGACTATAAAGAGGAACATTCTTTTTGTTTCTCTTTACAAAGAAATATTTTTTCACAGAGCTCAAAGAAGATAGTGATGAGGCGATTCAACAGCAGTAATCTCCCAAAAAAAGGCAGATGGAAAATATGGGGCAGAATACAAAAGAGAACTGATAATGCCGGCCTGCAACCTTGTTCTGATGTTTTTAAAACAAAGGCCTGTTTGAAAAGTGTGTCGGCTGGAAGCTGAACCGACCCAGCAAGCATCGCAATCTGTCACATCTATGAGCCCCGCATGTGCGGTGCGTGTGATGTTAATGATGATGTAGTGGTCCTAATGTTGAGCACCATTTCCTTTAGAAACCATTTCAAAGAGGTAGAAGACAAAGCGTTGTCGGTCCATTTGTGCTCTCCGCTACTGTGCTCCTATTATGCATGTAGGGGAGGGGGAATTTATATATATTTTTACCCTGGATGGAATCGCATTGTAATGTAGATAGTTAAAAACGGACAAGGGAGGTGATTGGCAAAATAAAAGTCCTAGCCCTCCTGTAAACAGGAGCTATATGCAAGCTGGTTGAAACCATCTCCCAAGCCATCCATATTCAGCAGTGCTGTGTTCAGTTCACTTTGTTTCTCTGCAATTATTGTAAAATATGAAGGCAGAGAAGCCGAGTGTTGTAATATGTGTTCCTGATGGAACATGTTTTGACAACATTAATATTGTAACGTTAGAGATGTTTTGACTGTTGTGTTGTAGATGTCTGTAGGAATGACAGTGATATAAGTCACAACACCAGTGTTGTTTGATGCACTCTGTCAAAACCGTTTCAACTTTTACACATGGCCTGAACATCGTTTAGTAGGTAATGCCACAGAGCCAGAGTCTGGTCATTCTCATCCAGAACAATACAGGGGCGGATGTAACCTTTCCCAATGGGGGGGGGGGGGGGGTATTGTCGGTTACAGGACTTATTTTAGGCAATTAAGAATCAAAAATAACATCAGCTGTTGTTGAAGTTGCAACAGGCATGCAGCATGCATAAAGCTAAAGGTCTGACTCAGAGAGTTTTCTGTTTTCAATGACGAAATGCTGTTGGTTTAGTGCTGCCATAATTGTAGTTAGTTAGTAGCAGTAGTAGTGTTTCAAAAAATATTTTAAATATAAGCACTTTAATTTGAAATATCTTGGGTTGTTTTGTATGCCATCATGTTTGGTGGGGCAGCCTGTGCATTTAGGGGGGCATTGCCCCCCATGCCCATACCTAGATCTGCCCCTGGAACAATATCATCATACATTTTTGCCCATGCAGAGATGAAGGTACATCTTTTCTTGTATTACCACTATATGCATAGCTAACTCACTAAGCTTAACCTCTGCTGCACTAATACCCGGAGGCTCTGAAACATTGTACATGCGAGTAAGAAAAAATTGCTGTTCCACATTACCGTACATCTATATCTGGCTTCCCAGCATTGTATGTAGGCCCATGTGTGGGGTGGGGATGGGGGGGTTCTTCTCCAATAAACAGGAGTATTGAAAATTATTGTGTAAAATTTCTAAAGAATAAATTAAGTTTGCTTAACTGCTCTCAAACGGTAGCTTAACACATATAAACAGAACGATTTACCGAGGCTTTGTTTGGGGCTGTTTTGCAGTCAACAAATACATCTTCAATACAAGAAATAAATATTCAGTATATACACCTTTGCAGGCAGCAGATAACCAACACACCAATATCGCAAAACGTACGCTTATCAAGAAGAGATATATATCGGCTCCTGGCATTGGTTAATGGCTGGTACTCTCGACACTATGGTGTACCCAAGTATGGTGTAAGTCTTCTCATTGGCTGCATGGCAGCAAATCAGGTCTGGGGACTTGTGTGTAGGCCAAAAGCCTGTACCACCAGACCTGGGCCTCTGCTTAACAAATCATTACCCAGAATAATTAAAACCTGCAATTCAAAAAGTCAAGCAATCACCTGACGCCCCAATTAAAAATGTTACTGTACTCCCCTGCTTTGTTCATCATGAGTTGAAGCTCTTGATGGCTGGTTTTAATTATTTGGTAATTCCAGGCCTGGTGGTACAGGCTTTTGGCCTACACACGGGGCCCCAGACCTGATTTGTTGCCATGCAGCCAATGAGCACAGCCCACACCTAATTTGCTGCCATGCAACCAATGAGAAGACTTACACCATACCTGGCTACAACATAGCGTTCGAGAATACCAGCAAATGTAAGTATTATTTGCCGATACTGATAGTGATATGGACAACAATGCCAAATATCGTCCGATGCTGATATTTAAATTTTGTATTCACTTGAAAGTTTTGATTATTGGTTCATTCATCGTAACTGTAAAATGTACCCTACCCCCCTGCATCTTGTTTTATTGCAGTATAACGTCTATTCTCTTGTGGTTATGTCTCTCCTCACCTGTACTGATGGTGATAGTCAGTTATTCCCCAGACTGAGCTCACACTTGTATGGATTATCTGATAAACCCACCCGGCAGGGAGCCTCCAACACAGCTGCAGCTCATCTCAATCAGTCCAGTCCAACAGCCAGTAATTCCAGTGTCCGTGATCCATGAGGTTGGTGTCTCTCTCTCACACACACACACACACACACACACACACACACACACACACACACACACACACACACACACACACACACACACACACACACACACACACAACACACACAACACACACACCACACACCACACACACACACACACACACACACACACACGGCACCATGCATCCCTGAGGGATTATCCATTGAAACGCAGGTTAATGGTTGCGACATTGAAGTGCACTTTCAATTTAAACTTGAATAGCCTTTGACATTATTTTTTTTGTACCTTTAAGGGATTCAGTTTTTTGACAAGTGATTAAGCAGGAGTTCTTGTGCCTTGCTCAAGGACAGATGGGCTGTTGGGGGACAGTCACTGTAGAACTGCTGCAGAGACCCAGCATGCGACCAGTGGTGGACAGTAAGGAAGAACATTTACTTGAGTACTGTTACTGCATGTACATTTTTGGAGTAACTGTACGACGTAAATAGGAATTTAAAAGGATCCCTGCCTAATAAGACAAATATGCCTTAAAACACTATACTTGCCTTCTATAACTAATACATGCAGATAAAAACACCTTCAATACTTACAGGAGAATCTTTCACTCAATAGGTGCTGGATGCAGGATGATGATGTTACATGAGTATGTTTCCATATATTCCATAGAGCTGGACCACACATGGACATGTGACATCATCATCCTGCACCAGGACCAGTTCCTGTTGAGTGAAATATTCTCTATTTATGAAAGAAATAAGATGCCATTGGTGTTTTTTATTTGTTTATTTTAGTTATATAGGGAAAGTATAATGTTTTTAATCGATGTTTATCTTATTAGTCAGGGATCCTTTTAAAAAAAGCAAACAAATAGGTGGCACATCCAAAAATGCATAGCCAGGCACTAATGAAGGCTCGACATGTGCAAGCGTTCCATAAAGAAATGTGAATGTTAGTACTTTGTCAGCCGTGTCTAAAATTATTGGATGCGCAACCCCTTTCTTTACTTTGTCCACTACTACGCTGTATACTGCCTGCCTGGGACCTCGTCTCTCTGACCGACCCAAAGCCCCATTACTCACACACATCAAAACGCTGTCATCATCTCACAAGAGAATAATTTTCTTTTGGTTATGCACAAATTATGCCTCCCTATAATTACAAGCAGCCCAAAACCAGCGCCAGGGAGTTTGTGATGGCAGCGCTAATGTCGTTATGAACTTGCACCTGTGCCCCTGAGGGAAGCTGCAAGTTGTTCTTCAGTGCCGTTTTTAGGAAAGGCGTGACGAGGCTGGAAAGTTGAAATGACTGTGTTGTGGCAATAAAAAAAGATTATAAAAGTTTTATTGATCCCCTCGGACGATGAGTTTATAAAGCAAATTACACACATATCACATATGAATGTCAGCTTTTAAGCAAAAATAACGGCACCATCGCTTCCTCTAACCTCACCAGAAAAAAATAAAATAATAAAAAAAGATAAAATGAAATACATTTAAATCATAATAACAATAATAATAACAGAAAAAAGGTGCACAAACCGGAGCCACAATTTTCTTTCTACAAACAACGAAGAGGTAATTGTTTTGAACAGAGCAACTATAAAATATCTATTATACCAACATTCCAGATAAATGAAATTTGATTTGTTTTAAACAGTTTTTGGATGCAAAATAAAAATATACACCCCTGGGACACACTGCTTGAAAGCACTGTGAGATTCTATGAGGAACCACTCAAGGAAGCACGACAGGTTTCCCCCGCAAAGAATACAGTGATGGGAGGGTATTAAAACAGCACAGAGAAACCGGTTGTGATAAATGGTTTTATGCATGGGTAAACTCACTCATCATATCTGAGTAATCTCTCTCGGTGTGTCTCTGGAGATGTCTCTTGCCCTGTCATGCCTGCCTCTCCCCGTCATTACATTTATCCCTATACCCGAGCAAGTGCTAATACATTTTACCTTAATAGCATTCAGGAGTGAGAGCTTGGTTTTTCACCACATGAAACCCTTTATCCTGCCATAATAGGCAAACATTCAGCAAAAAACAGTTGAACATTTGGCGAAAATAGGTGAATAGCCTACTCAACAAAGGCTGATCTACAAGTCCGCACACAACATGCGGCATTATGTGCTTGCGATCTTGTTGCCATTTGTGGGGTTTAAGTGGTTTTTAACCATAGCTCAAACGAACAGGCAAAGTGCTCCTCCAATTGAGGAGGATAATCATTATGGGCACCATTGCCACACAAATGCCTACACCTCGCGCCCACTATGTACACACAGTGCTGGTCAACAGTGTTGCGGTTCTGACAGTCTCCTCAAAGTCCCTCTCACAGTTCATTCCCTTTAATCTGAGCTCTGTTTCGTAACGGACCACTTTCCATGGTAGACTCTGTAGGGGTCCCTCTTTATGTCCGGGGCCGGGCGAGGATCCTGTCAGTTCATAAATGGCATCTTCAACTGAAACGTACAACGAAAAAACTAAAAGGATGGAGTTTGGCTTCTAACATCTGAATGGGAATGTCTTTGGGTGTGGGGTAATAATCAAATATTAATACTGTTAACATTGCGAATTGATGGCATCCCGTTTTTATATATCGAGTACACGAGAATTCACTCTGCTGCAATCGAGAGATGATGCACTTAGAACTGACCACTGGGAGATTATCCCTCTGTTTCATCTTTGTATGGGGGGAAAAATCCATTATTTTCATCAAACATGGGTATTCACAATGCCAATAGAAGCGAGTTAACACCACAAAAAGGGTGATTCTGTAAGAGCAATAAAAAAAAAGTTATCACGTAAGCAAAAAGGGAAACAATAAATAATAGCAGTGCAGGACTGGATTAACAAACAAACCCTGGATAAAAAATAGCAAAGAGTCTTTCAAGCACAGTCCAATGGATAATCTACAGGCCTGTGCTGCATTTCATTCAATGTGACAGTACGTACAACATTGAACTTACATGATGAGTCACCATTGGAGAAGTCCCCCCCTCCCCTTTAAGAACAACAGTATAATATAATATCAAGTCTACTTTAAGACAAGTGGTTAATTGGGCCATTTGAAACAGAGCAATTCACAGCTTTACAAAAGCCCTTTCCGTAGATAGCTGGTAGGGCACGTCAACATGTTGGTTGAGGCATTCGGAGGGGGCGCTGTTAGGCCTACATTATCATGGCCTTTGAGCAGGGACCGCTTCTATACGTCCATTTTAAACTTAACGTATTAGTGTGTCCCATGTGTGAAAGAAGAGCTGTCACGTAAGTGATCATTATTCAGCAGTTTCTTCTTTGTTTTAACTCCATGTATTGTATACATTCTTTGCCTATACAGTATGTCACAGGGAAAGGACAAAAAGAAGAAAAAAAGTACACAGATAATTACTAAGGAGGTGGGGAAAGAAATCACCCGGGCCATCGGCTCGATCCTGCTGCCTGTGTACATCAACTGTGTTCTGGCAATTAATCAAAATAGATTTGAGTGCAGTGAACAGCAGGTTATTTGGAATGGGAGACCAGAAGTAGAAGAAGGCACAAAGGGATGCTTCAGAAGAGCCCATGCCAAGGAAAAATTGTGCATCTAAAACAGTTTATCAATGACAGTATGAACAGGTCCTCTTTCTCCGGACTGTGTCCCCGTGGGCCAGTGTAATAACTGGACGGGGGTGCACACTGCACACTACAAATACCCCAAACTATGCACATATGAACCTATAGGACCAGGTACATCATGTGTAACAGTAATCTATATCTGGGATTCCCCCTTCTCTATAGCCTCGATTAGTGCCATAACCTGTGTTAGAGACTTGGCTGCCACCTTTGTACAGGCCAGTGCCGTTGGAGGGGAAAATAGTTTGAATGATGTAATCTTCGCGCAGAGGTTTAGGCTGCAGTGGTGGGCATGCAGCCATAGGTGTCATCTGGAGCCCAGGACCCCTGATCTCCAGGATCGTGTTGTCCTTCTTGGTGCCTGATTCAATGTAGTCATCGTAGCTCTTGCTTTTCCGGGTGCTGCTGCGTTTATAGTGGTCGCGAGAAGACAAGTGTCCCGTCCTGTGGCCATACCAGCACAAGATGGCGACTATAAAAGCCAAGGAGACGATGGCCGTGGCGCCGCCGATGATCCCGGCGAGGGGCAGCGTCGTCATCTGCTGTGAATTTTGGTCCTCGGCCAGGTTTCCGTCCGCTGAGCCGAGCTCTGACGTCTCGGCTTTGGCGCACACCAGAGCCTCGTCGTAGTCGGGGTCTCCAGACATGGTCCTGCCTTTGTTTCCAGAACTGGCGGGCAGGGGCACCATGCAGATGATGTAGCTGGAGTGAGGGTGCAGGGAGGTGAGCAGGTACTCTCGGCGGTCGCCTCTCACCAGCGTCTCTGTGATGGAGCCCATGGCGTTGCCGGTCCCCAGTCGGAGCCAGCTGAGCCTGAAAGAGGAGGTGGGCTGTGCCACACTCCAGGTAATCCGAATGCTGTCGTGAGAGAGCGGCTTCACGTTGATGGCCATGTTCTTCCCGACACCGCTACTCCCCAAGGTGTAATCCAGGCCAGAGTCAGGGATCCCGAGGCCAGGTCTCTTGGAACGAAGGGTAAAGAGCGAACCCTGTGGAGGGGAGAGGGTCGTTGAGCTGTCTGCTGCCCCAGCACCTCCTCCACCCACTCGGTCTCTGTTCCCCGCTGTCCGTACCACCTCACACTCCTCCATCTGGCTCGCCAGGTCTTTCAAAGCCATGTCTCGTACCTTCTCAGGCCCGTGGCAGGTGAGCCCCCGGACCGTGATGGCGTTGCCTCGAGCGTGCAGCCAGTCGTAGAGCCAGCGCAGGTTGCAGCCGCAGTGCCAGGGGTTGCCCCGCACCAACAGCTGTCCCAGATTGTCCAGGTCTCGGAACAGCCCGCGGGGCAGCGTGGTGAGGTTGTTGCCCGACAGATCCAGCCGCTGCAGCCTGCGCATGCCGTCTAGTGACGCACGGGGCATGTGGGTGAGATCGTTGTCCTGCAAGGACAGACGCTGCAGGTGGGCAGTGGGGAGGTTTACAGGAGGAGTCTGGAGCGAGTTTCGCACAAGCGACAGCTCCGTCAGGTTGGAGAGGCGGGAGAACGTGTCATCTGCGATGCGCTGGTTGGCCAGGAGGTTCCCGTCCAGGACCAGACTCCGGAGGGAGGAGAGGCCGCGGAAGGCGTGCGTAGGGATGGTGGAGATACGATTGTCGTCGAGGCGGAGCTCCTCCAGCGAGGCGGGGAGTCCCGAGGGGATGCTGGACAGGTGGTTGCGCGAGAGGAAGAGCAAGCGGAGGCGAGGGTTGTCCACAAAGGCGTGGTCCTCAATGCTGACGGTGGAGATGGAGTTGTCGTCCAGATGGAGCTTCTCCAGCAGCGGCATTCGGGCCAGGGCGGTGCGGGGAATGGTCCGGATGTTGTTGTCCTGCAAGTGCAGTTCTCTGAGCGAGGGCGGGAGGTGTCTGGGGAACTCGTCCAGCTCGTTGTCGTAGAGGTAGACCACGTGGACGGCCAGGTGGTGCTCCAGGGAGGTGGGCAGGCCTGGGTTGTTGATGTGGTTGTTCTGCAGGTAGAGGACCGAGGCGGACGGCGGAAGCGGCGGGATGGAGCTCAGGCCGCGGTCGTTGCAGTAGATGAAGTCCTCGTCGCACCGGCACACCGTGGGGCAGACAATGTCCCCGATGTATCCTTGCAGCGTGGCCGTGGCCAACAGCAGCATGTGGGCCCACAGTGTCAATCGAAAGGAAAACAGGCAGAGCCGAGACCACCGTTCAACAACCACAACCACAGGCGCCATGATGATGACGAAGAAGAATAGCTATCTGGGTCCTTCTTTTGCCGGGTCCCCTTCAAACGTTTAAAATGGAACGAGGAGCTGAAAATCCTGGCACCACCACCCTGAGAAGAAAAGAAAAGAAAAGAAAGAGGAATTTGTCAAAGTTAGACTTTCAGCACGAGTGAACGCAAGCATACAGTCAAAATAGATCAGGTCATTTATTCCATCCTAAAATAAGGTTTTGCCCGAGTGCAGTTCCTCAATTTAACTTTCATTTTCCAGAGAGGGGAGGGAAAGTGTTATTTTGGCGCTTGGAGATTAGATGTTTCGGAAAAGCTGACAACCCTGAACCTTCACACTCCACTTTCAAGTAGAGGGACTACAGGGACAAGAGCCTTGTGTGCTGTGATGTCTTTAAAAAAGAAAACAAATGCATTAATGCTTTCATCCTCGTTACGACCTCTACAGACTAGTAATCAAAGCTAAAAAGCTCCTCATGCTATTTTATTGTCATCTCACAATGTTTTATGATTTATTTTTTAAATACCAGTATCAATGTTTTATGTATTACACTTTTGAATAATGGCAGTTAGGTTTCAATGCCTCGACTGAATAAAACATGATGCAGATCAACCTTATCTATCAACGCAGAGGCTCAGTGTATTTTAAAAGCCACTCTGTTATCTCACGGACACAAATTCATAAATGTTTCACCTTTGCTTTTTAATCATCAATCATTTGTAGGTTTTATCTCTTTGCACAGCCACTAAAACTAAGGCAAACAAGGACATAATTCATGGTAAGCCGTGACCACGTATACGTTCACTTGAACATTTTACAGGCAGTATTCACAGTATGTGTATAATATACACTCTGTATAATGTGTGTGTGTGTGTGTGTGTGTGTGTGTGTGTGTGTGTGTGTGCGCGCGCGCAACCCACCATCCTCTCTCTTTCACACACACACACACACACACACACACACACACACACACACACACACACACACACACACACACACACACACACACACACACACACACACACACGCATGCACGCACACACGCATATACAAACAGAAACACACTTATTGGGCACGCCCGCACAATATCCTGTAAAGAGCAGGTTGTTGCTGAAATCTTGTCTGGGTTAACAATCTCCCTCCTCCAGGATCTCTGATCTTGCATTAAAAAATACATTATCTCTTCATCAGACTTCCAACCTCAGCCTCTTTATATCTTAATATAACCCCAGGATTAATTTAACCTTTCGGCATGCTGGCGGAGATAATGTGAATGTCACTCTTATTATCGCCATTAATCAACTTGTCACGCATTATTGTTTCGCAGACTCAACTCATTTGCCTCGTCTTAACCTCTCCTTGTCTGTTTCAGATGTGTGTCGATGACCATTTCACGCCGCTGGAAATAGCCTCATTTATAAAGGGGCCCTTGTGCAGAAATTCTATGTTCTATTGAACTTGTCTGCTCCGTGCGGGATTTTAGATGTTGGTTTATAAAAGAATTGCATTCAGTATGTGCAATGCATGCTACAGAGCAGAGGTAGCACTCCAGAGGGTGATCACGGATTCACAGGCACACTGGCATACGTGAGAGAGATGAAATAAAAGGTGTACAGTTAAATTAAGTACAAACACATCTGTATACGGCATAAATTACATCCTGCACATCCTCACATTCATTCGACTCTGACTGGAGAAACATTATGTTAATAATAATAACTGAGTCTAATAATCATACATCTTGAAAGACAATATTTCTAAAGAGACAACATGAATGTTGCTATGCGTGTGGACAATCACAATCAGATATCAGATGGAAATGGTGTCATAATCACAATGCTGATATGGCACACCAACTAGAAAATAAAGACACGGCACTCCATCTCAACAAGGTTGCCTACCCCTGCTACAGAGTCAATCTAATGTATTTTTGCGTGGATATATGAGTGTGAATTTGCGCATGCGTCTGTGCAAAGCAGCAGAGCATATTTAGTTATGAAGGAGTCCCGGAGAGCAGGGGGCTCATCCAATGAGTCTGTCAGACATGGGGGTATCTGGGTCACTCCTCTGAAAGGTGGATGAAAGTAAAGTGAGACTGATGTGTTTCACTGGGGCCAGGTTGGGATTAGTGGGTCATATCAAGGTGCGATTCTGTGGATTAAGCAGGTGTTAGAAAGCACGACAGATAGATTAACTTTGAGCGTGTTTGAGGCTCCTCTTTTTATTTGCACCATGGCTACTACTACTCATCCTCCCAGTGGCTTCAAAACCAACGGCACTACCGTTTCACTGCAATGACTGCATCCTGCATTGCATCCCTACACAGAACGTTTCTGTGTTGATTTGACTCTGGGAGGGCAAACACATATTCATAATAACTGAGTATTAATAATAACTAAATGGACGCAGACGCAGAATGGTACGTTTGGTTACAGTTGTTAGAAACTAAGTCAGATTTAGCTTTGGTTTAAACGGAGAGACTTAACACCTCTTATTTTGTACCTGTGTATTCCTATACAATACTAGTATGCCTATATGGATGTCCTTGTGTGTATATGACAGATTCATGAAGCAGTAATTGACTGACAGATGGGTTGCGGCCCTGCTTTTACAGACACCTGTACTCCATTAGGTTAATGGAAGTATATGAATGAATTTAAATAGACTCCCGACCTGATATACCCTTGAAGAAAGGGTATATGAGGTTAAAACGCAAACGTGATTCCTTTTGTTTAGCCAGAATGCCGGGCTTTGAGTTAATTAAGTGAAGAGCATTCACCTGTGTGTGTGCAATCCTCCAAACAAAAGTTAAAGCTTCGATCCGTAATTTTGTCCTACCAACAAGGCATTTTAACCCATTTAAACTGATAAATCGGTTTCATTTTAGATTCGGAGTGACCGGTTTACTTTAGCCATTATTTGATACTTTGTCTATACAAAAAATAGTCAAAGTTCGTGCAAATCTTTGAATAAATAGTATCTAAAGTGAATTATTTTAACTCAAATCTCTGCTTCTGTAAGTCCCTGGAACCTAATATTTTGAAATGAGGCCATGCAGGTCGCCAAATATCATTTTGCCATGTCCTTGATATCAAAAGGAAGTACTGGCATATAAAAACACACGCTTTTCAGAAACTCAAAATTAAGATTCCGAAGACATTGTGGAATCGACCTCAGGTCTTAATGCTTCTTTCAAAACAGTTAAATAATACGTTTAGGGATAAGGGAAAAGCAAATGTCTAGCACAATGCTATAAGACTGAATCCCTGCATGGCCAGGGGAAATACTGTGCTGTCCTAAGTGTCCTTCCATGCACCATGGTTTACATTTCAATGGAAGAGTAAAGGGAGTTCAGTCCCCCGATCAACCACTGCTGATGCACTGAGTTATATTGTATTATAATGCTCTGCCATACAGATGGATTGAGTACAATTTGATTTCAATAAAAAAAGGTTGCAGCCATTAATTACATATACTGCATATACTGTAGTGCAGTCCTGGAGTCACGTGCAATCCACTCCACAAGCTAGTTCTTGCCCACCGGGTGTACCGTTTTATTTGTATATCTTTACTCTCCTTAAACCCATCAAACGTTTCAAGGAAGTTGCGGAGGGCTGGTGATATACTTTTTCCTTTTACAGTATGTAGCATTAAATTAAGAATTTTATGCATTATTAATGCAGCACTGAGGCAGGAGACATGCACTCTGAGATACTTCTACAATGACTGTTACACTGTGCTGCGTATTGCATACAAATCCATAGTGACAACAGTGTGTGTGTGTGTGTGTGTGTGTGTATGTGTGTATGCATGTGTGTGTGTGTGTGTGTGTGTGTGTGTGTGTGTGTGTATGTGTGTGTGTGTATGTGTGTGTGTGTGTGTGTGTGTGTGTGTGTGTGTGCGTGTGTGTGCCTGGAAATTATATGCATGCGTGCGCATGTGTCTGCCCGAGTGCGATCAAATTGCAAACATTGTCTCTTATAGCCCACATATATATACGGCTGCTGTCTGTGGCAGTTATCTGTATTCAAAGGGATCCAACACACGAGGCAGTGGACGGGGGTACGGACTGGAGGCAGGGCTGCCTGGGCAGGGGTTGGGGGTTGGGGGTGGAGGCGTGTAAATGGGCTAGCCAGACAGACAGCCGCCTCAGGCAAAGCATGGCACACACAACAGCTCTACACTGTCCAATACTGTCTGGAACCCAAGCAAGGAAGAACTGGATCAATTTACATGGATAGATAGAGACAGATTAGTGGGGGAGGGGGGCAGAGAGAGAGAGAGGGAGAGGGAATGATAGAGAGAGAGAGAGAGGGAGAGAGGGAGAGAGAGATGGGAGCACGTTGACTGTTGTCTCCCTCATAAAAAAAATCCTCCACATAAAGATAAGAAAACAGATTCGGGGATGACCAGAGAGGGTGCCAATATATCAGGAAATCCACTTTACTGTCAGTAGCGAGGGGATAATTGTGGCACCAGGGCTTATCTTACACGTCCATGTCTACCAATGTTATTACAGAGGCGACGTGCTGTAGGCGCTGGGAGACGACGGGGTCAGGGTGATGATGCAAAGCAGAGAGAGGCCACGATGTGGAAATAGATGGAGGGTCTCGGAGATGAGAGACCAAAACAAACAAAAAAGCAACCGCAATACCATGCCCTATTTAACCCCTTTCTCACCATTGTAGACAGGGGAATGAAGTGATGTCTTTTTTTGTTTGGGTTGCACACACACTCTTTCAGGTCTTTCAGAAAGAGACTGTCCGGGGAGTAATGTGCTTTTTACGCCAGAAAATGATAGAGAACGTGTTCAACGTCAATCCCCCCAACACAATCCACAGAGGACTAAAGTCTATTATTCATAAAAAAAAAAAAGAAAGAAAGAAAAACGTATTTTAAAAAACTGTCAGGATTTAGAGGACATTTTTAGAAGCAGTTTTCAGGCCAAAATGTCTTTAATAGAGCTGTTAGTCGATTAAAATATTTAATCGTGATTGATCGTATGATTGCCCATAGTTAATCTTTGATTAATCACAATTCAATTGCATATTTTTTATCGGTTCTAAATGTACCTTAAATGGGTGTTTTTCAAGATTTTTCATATCATTATTTATTCTGCATTTGAGCCACATACCACCATTTGATAACATTTATTTAGACTTCCAGACCTAAATTAAAGAATTTGTCCACAATTCCAAGCTGTATTGATGTTGGTACCATTAGGAGCGAACATGCAAATTTTGTTGAATGTTTTCTACACTTTAATTGTGTAGACTTATTTTAAATAAACTTAAGTAATGCAGATCTTTAATAAAAATTGAATCAAATGGACCAGGACCACCCTTGTTTTTTGTTTTTACCGTGAGTTAATCGCACACTAAACAAATTAATCAAATTAACTTGTGGCTGAGAGATCTCTGATCTCTCTGTCTCCTGATCATCTGTGTATTTTATTATTCACAATGTTATTTTTTGCTTTATCTTTACCAACCATTAAACGTCTTTTTTTTTTTTTTTTTTGTCAAACGGTGAATATGCAGTTTCAGATACATGGGGTTTGAAGCGTTTGTGCCCATTCTGCACTGAACAAGTGCATGTAAATGTTTTAAAATAATCTACCATATGAAAAACAATAACAGAATGTGGGTACACTGGCAACTTGTCAGATGTGTATGTGTTTAATCACTTGAGCTGTACTTTTTAAAACATTGTGGTCAAAAAGGTGAATGTTTTTTAACAGATATATTTATTTATTTGTTGCCAGCTCAAAAGGGATTTCCAGGTTGAAAATGGCTAAGTGCATGTGTGTGTGTGTGTGTGTGTGTGTGTGTGTGTGTGTGTGTGTGTGTGTGTGTGTGTGTGTGTGTGTGCGTGTGCGTGTGCGTGAGGGGGGGTGCATGTGTGTGGCATATCTGTGTGCATGTGTATATGCACTTGTATGCAGGTCACGAGGCATTCAGGTTAAGTGACGTGACATAGAGCTCCATAGCACTAACATGCTCCACCTGGGATTTCTACACAGCATCTGTCTTGTCATTTATCTATTTGCCCCATCCCCTCTGTTGCTATTACACTGTAATATCCCCGGTGTCAATTTAACTCTCAACGTCTGAGCGTTGACCTTTCGGGTCCAGCGAGCCAAACTGACACTCGGTGCTTTTAGAGTTTAATGCTCTGGGATTTTTATTTATTTATCTATTTATTTGGCTCCATGTCTCTCTGCCACAAGAATCCCAGATAAAAATTAAATCCCCACGTCCCCAAGTATTAATGTTGGAAGGCTAAGGTATTCTGGCCTCGAAATTCAGCAACACTGAGCATAAAGGTGGAAACAAACACATATGACATGAATACATGAATATAAAACTATACTATATAGGCGTCTGATACGAGTGGGTGGGCTACCCAAACACGGTAGGCAATCTCTTACAAATCACTGACCTAACTATATAATAGATTCTACTCCACGCTGTAATGTATTCAGTCATTATCATCTCCTAATTAATTGGTGACACATTATTTCATGTTTTGTACAATCAAATCTTCGCCATAATAAATGCATGAACTCATTAGCATGGCGGCGCATTTGGGACAGATAACTGCAAGACAAATAAACAAACAAACAAACAAAGCCAAGGTCCCACATGGGACTGACACACTTTGATGAACGAAGGTGTATCAACTCATCTCAACCTCACAGACAATACAAGTAGTTTGCCCATCAAAACGTTTTTTCCCAACTAAAACTTTAAGGCAACTATTTTGTAAATGTAATATGTGTGAATAAGGCATATTATTTGGTCGATGCCAAACTTTGCACACACAATCCCTGGTTGCCAACAACACTCTGCCTCACATTTTCTAGAACAGCCTGTTATAGCACCACCAGGAGGCCGATCTTTGTTAAAGAGGGGGTGTCGTGATTTTTGAATTTTTTCCAATTTTGTGCATGTTTAAGAGGTGACACCGTGACAGTATGTAAATAGCCGCCTTGGTGTGTTTTTTATCTGCAATGATGTCTTCCCTTTGTATTTAGGATTTCTTCCTGGGGGCTGAACCTTTCCAGTCAAACGTGCCAATGAAATAAACTTCAATATAGTGACATCATGTGCTCAGCCCCTCCCCTAACTCCTCCCCCTTTATCATACAACTAAAGCTGTGGGTGTGGCTTCAGTTCAGGTGGATCTCCACCCATCACCACCCACCAGGCAAACCAGGCATACTTAATGAACTGGTAGGGTGGAATCATAAAAATTATAGTTTAACAAACACTGTACACTTTTTGGGAAAAAAAATCTTACTTTTCATATAATATTAATACCTGTTGATCATGTTTTAGGGTAGAAAAAATCATGGCACTCCATCTTTAAAGGTGATAGAGTTTAGACTTTAGTGTGTACAAACACTGTGTTTGTAAAGAGATTTATTTAAAAACAGAATATAACTCCACTCTATTGGCTCATATGAATCTGCTGGAGACTGCTGTGCTGTGATTGGCTAAAACGTTGCCTCAACCCACATAACCCCTCCCCCCTCTTATAAATTAGCACTGCCTTTCCTGAGCCAGACGGATGTTTTTGTTTTCATGATTTGTTGACAACAACAAAGTTCTGTCTTTCAAAGTTTTCCACTGCAAGATTGGCTTGTTTTGAATATCACATCATGAACACATAAATTGCAATTTATGTGAAATGTTTAATGCACTTTCCTACTAGGCGGACAAATATAACCCCACCCTTTAACCTGGTGGAGACCTGTGCCCTGAAGGGCACTTTTTCTAGTTCCATGTGATTTTAAAACGAAAAACTTTACATTTATGGAAGATGCATTATGTTAACTTGTGACATTATGCTCCCTTGTTTTCAGCTGATTTTATGAACAAAACAAGACACCAGTCTGACAGAGTTGTTATGCAAATAGAAACTTTTTTTTTCTGGGAAATGCAATATGTCTGAGTAAACTGTCAGTATGCCTACCAAAAAACTAAGCAAAACAATATTCTGGAAGGAATGAAGGCTCAAAACTCTTCATGGGAAATGAAAGCTCCAAAAAGCTTCTTCAAGCTGCTGGCCAAATGACTACATCAAACAGTGCAATCATCTCAGAACTCTCGTCTTACATCAATGGATTTGGAAAATGCATTTAAATATGCCAATTTAGTGTACTTTTACAGGAAATCTAGGGGGGGGGGGGGGGGGGGGTGCATATTGTCCAATATTTTGCAAAAGCTCTCTGCTTATAATGCTGTGCTGGTGAACTGTAAGAAAATAGCCAAGAAGGGACCTATAAACGAACACTGAGGATTTTGCTGTGCGCTGTATTCGGAATAAACAAAAGATGACAGATGACCCAGATGACACAATGTCCTCCTCCCATCTTAAGTGGTTGTACAGCCGGGTGTATATTGTCTTTGTGCGATAGTATCGCTCAGTGAAAATGAAACACCATTAAACGTCATACGACAGTATATTTTAACTGTATGCCATTGTTTCACAACCCGCTGTTGGGTCACACTTCTACTTCAGACGTTGCTTAAAGGGATAGTCCAGATTTTTTTTAAAGTTAAGCTGTATGAAATACTTGAATGGCAAGTTTATATGTAGTGTCAACTGTATTAATTTATTTCGAGAGTCTTATGGAGGGAGTTCTGCTCTGGTTTTGGTCTATATTAAGTAGTTCTGGTCATTTGTTGGGATCCCTGGGGCCACACAGTAAAAGTAAATTAATCCACAAAACTAGCGTCATTTGTATTGTTGAATTATTTCTAAAATATTAGGACCTCCTTCGTTCATTTTTGACCCCCCTATCACATGGAACTACTTTTTGGGCGTAGTGATATGGACTCATAGTTCCCTGTGATAGAGGGGTCAAAATGAACAAAGGATGTGCTAATATTTTAGAAATGGGTCAACAATATAAAGCAAGTTAGTTTTTTGGATTAATTTACTTTCACTGCGTGGCCCCCAGTGACCTCCCAAAAATGACCAGAACTACTTCATATTTTCATATTTCACCAAAACCAGAGCAGAACACCCACCATGGGACTCTGGCAATCAATTAATACAGTTGACACCACTTAATGGCAAGTATTTCATACAACTTAACTTAAAAAAATCTGCACTATCCCTTTAAGCTTCAAGCCTTTTTAAGAGTCTAGTTTTAAGGGCGGTCATTATGACATGATTGATGGTCACTAGCGATGCCAAACAACAACAACAACAAGGCTGATATGCTTGAAGGAGGAACATTTATCGCGCCTTATAATGCAGGACTTGGTCATCCGACAAGGTGAAGGGGGGTCCGGGGGGATTTAAAGGGCTCACAAACAGAAGTGCAGCCTGCTTTTCTTATGAGGCCGTAGATGAAATCTGAGCCGGCGATCAGAAAGTCTCTCCGTTACGCCAATTTATGCTCTGGTCGCATGACGATGTCACATGCTGAAGACGGCTGATATACAAGCTGACAAACGCGTCACAGTCGCGACGCGTTGCGAGCTCGTATATGGGCTATTTTCGACCAGTAACAACGCCGCACCTACGCCAGTAGTATAAATCAGGCTTTAGGATGACAGCGGAGATGATGGTGATGCAATAGCTCATCCTGTAGGTTACAGAAGCAGCTCTTTTCACTGGACGCTTCCTGATTTCATATCCTGACGGCGCTGAGAATATCTGGGTGGGTGGCGTCGGGGAGGGGTGATAAATGCTCTCCCCTCCCTTAACGGCTATCATCAAGGTGCCCTTGACCTGAACACTTAATCCCCAATTGCTCTAGATGAGCTATTTAGCGGCCAAGCAGACTGCTGTTGCTCTGGGACTGGTCCCTGCTGTGGGCGTGTGTGACTGACTGTATGGACGGCAGGGGCGGATGTAACATGTCCCGTTTGGCGGGGGGGCAAGATAACATGTTGGAGGGGCAAGAGAAAATGGTATGGGGGCGGCTTCATCGCCCCCATATTCGCATCCTATACCATTTTCGGTTACAGGACTTTTATTAGTCAAGTAAAGCATCAATAATAACATCAGTTGTTGTTGAAGTTGCAACAGACACGCAGCATGCATAAAGCTAAAGGTCTGACTCAGAGAGTTTTCTGTTTTCAATGATGAAATGCTGTTGGTTTAGTGGTAACACAACTGTAGTTAGTTAGTAGCAGTAGTAGTGTTTCAAATCATTTTAAATACAAGCACTTTAATTTGAAATATCTTGGGTTGTTTTGCATGCCATCGTGTTTGGGGGGGCAGACTGGGTATTTAGGGGGCATTGCCCCCCCATGCCCATGCCTAGATCCGCCCCTGATGGACGGCCAGCAGAAAGAAGACACTGCTCAAGAAACTATCTGCAATTTTCAACTCCCACCCCCTGATAAATAAAAGGTTAAACACGTACTGCCTCGTTCCTCTGGGACAGCTTCACAGTCCAAACTCAAGTCACACAACACAACACACACACACACACACACACACACACACACACACACACACACACACACACACACACACACACACACACACACACACACACACACACACACACACACACACACACACACTCTCACACACAGACATGTGCTGTCTACGCAGTGCTTCTTCATCTCGTTCACAGCCCTCTGAACACTCATCCAGTGTGACCGTGAAACTCATTTGGAAATCGACATTCGCCACCGAATTGATGGGAATCTTTTAACCACTTCTTCTTGCCTGTGTGGTGAAAACAGAAGCCAACATGAGTGCTTTTATTTCTGTTTCTGTTTTATTTAGGCGATACAGCAGCAGAGACACATCATCGCACAGCGTAAAGACATGAGTCACGTAGAAAAAGACGCCTTTGTGATTCTAGTCACCACAGCGGTTACAGGCCTCCTCCGGTCCAGAGAGAACAACACCGTCAGCCTGACCCATCTCCAGAATGTACATGTACCGTAACCGTCACGGTTGATCCAGAAAGCCCACACTGGCTTATCCAGGGCCAACATATTCAAGCTTATGTGTTTTAAGCTTTAATATATTCAATCAAGTCAATTGTCAGTGTGGAAACCTTGCATGTCCAAAAATGTTAGAAAGGACAATAAAAAAATAACTGCATTGAAATGCACCTTGCATTGGTGAAGTATTTATAAAACTTACAGACAAACAAAACAAAACAATATACAGTATACTGTATATATGGGAAAAATGCAATATAGTTATTTTCACCAAATATTGCATAACACTGGATGATTACTAGGCAAGCGCTGGCACTTTATCATGCAAGGGTGGTCAGATCATCATATGGATTGAATAATGTACTGGCCTTATATGGAGTGTGTGAAACACTGTGGTAATTGAAGCTCTGCTGGTCTATTAATTCAACGTTTTGATCACTGCGATCTTCAGGAATAGTAGGAAATGGGTACAGCTGATTGGCTATAAAGATGAGCAGCGACTACTGCCACCTGAGCCCAAAACAATTATCCATTTTTCCAATATCACAATAGCAATAAACATGGCATTTAAGCACATGTCTTGAGTGCACAGGAAATCCAGATTTTACTATAGGCCTACTATATATATATACTATACTATACTATATACTGTACTATATACTGTATATACTATATGCCACGTAGTAATGGACATTATTACACGTAAGCACATACAGTATATGGAGCATGTCTTTAGTGTACAGCAGGGGTCTTCAACCTTTTTGATACCAGGGCCCACTATTTATTTAGCATTAGAGCCACGGACCACCATTTGATGATATTTTAGCCCCACAGACCCAAAATTATTTTGTTTTTGTTCACAATTCCAGCCCAGGCTGGCCTTATCAAACAAAACAGGCAAACAATCATTAAAATGACCATTAGTCTTCTACATTCTCTAATTGTGTACACTTATTGATTAAGTGAGGTCATTTCAGATGATTAATATTTTAACTCTTGATAGTGTCAACATGAAACCAAATGGACCCGCAAGGGTCCATTTGGTTTCATGTTTACGCTCTCAAAGAGTGGAGTGGGAAGTAGAGATTTTCATAATAAACTGCAGTCGCAACAATACAATACTTGTCACATTTCTCACCAGACAGTCTACAGATAATTATTTAATAAGTGTTAGTACAAAAGTATGTCAGTAGAATATTATCGTCATCATTCATTTTAAAGAAGCTTCAACACTAATTTGTTATAGAAAATAGCCATCCGGTTATCTATTCACTGCAAATTCTACTGGTTCTTTTCTTTTTCTTTTTTTTTTTTTAACATTCCCTGTCTTTGGTTTTATTCCAATACGTATCATTTTAATCTTATTTGTTCCTGTTTCTGAAGAGCACTTTCTATCTGTGCTTTTTAAAAGTGCCATATAATTAAAACGCTATATAAATAACGTTTATTATCATTATTATAGAGGTTCTTCACCAGCCGGCTCTAGGCCAGCTGCCAAACCAAATAGCCATATTTTTAAGATGGCTCACAGGAGACATCCTGCTCTAGAATGGAAAACAGATGAGACACGGCCAGAACATCGACAACGTTGAGAGAATTAAGTAGGGGAGGGGTGTTCCAGGGCCTCCAGACTAGCACTGAACTGCATGTACACTGTACACCAGGCAAGGTTTTAATTTGAGAGTATATGAGGAAGATTCAGTTTTCCTATTCATCACTCTGTTACCGGCAGTCGGGGTGCTATTCCGCGCGGCGTGCCAAGGAAATATCACACCATTACATCTGCAACTCCCCCAGAACATAAACATCACCCTCTCACTTGCTCTATTTTGCATTCCATCCTCAACCTCTGCCTTCTTAAACTCTTTACTGAGGGTTCAACATATTTGTGCTTAATTCGACTGTCAGGAGTTAAATTAACACTCCGGGTTTCGCTGTGTACTAATAAAAGGTGGCAGTCCACCGGGGGTGTTTTGGCACTACATCAGCTGCTACAGTACAGTGCATCAAGTTTGAGCAATCTCCTTATACAGTACATTTCCCACTTGCCTGATTATTATAAGTCTGCACAATCTCAAACTCTGCATTCATACTTCCTCCTACAACGGTGTAGCAAGTAGACATAGGGCTCCATTATCATCACATGCTAAACCGCTTATCCCTAACTCACTTGCCCTTTGTTTTAAACATTTTGAAAAACATTTTGGAATAGCCAATCTGTGGACACGTTGTGAGATGTCAGAACTGGACATTTTAACTATTGAAAAATGCTTGTTAGAATAGTTTGAAAAGGCAAAGAAGTTAAGGGATAAGGGGTTTAGCGGTGGCGAAAATCTAGGCCCTACTGTACAACATAAAAGGTTGCAAAGCGTCATCATCATCAGCATGTGACATGATGTGAGCTCAGTGGCGTTTCTAATCATTTTGGAGCACCATGCAAGATTTTCCCTGGAGCTCCTGGGAAAATCTCCCCCCTAGGGATAAATCCCCCCCCCCAAGGGATAAAAATATGAACTATTATTAAACTAAAGAACATATTATGTGTTTTAAATGTTCATTTCTAGTTATAGAGGGCAAGTATAATGTATTTATCCATATGAGGCTTATTAGCCTGGGATCCTTTTAAAGCATGTCGCCCCGGTGCCCCCCTCCCCTCCTCCCCTCATGGCGCCCCCAGGCAACTTCCAATAGTTTGTCTAATGGCAAAAACGCCCCTGTGTGAGCTTGTAGGTCAAACTTTTTCGCCGTCCGGCACCGTCACACCATGGAGCATTAAAATTAGGATTCATGTGTGACAGTGAGACAGAAATGAAGCATCAACAATCCCACTTCACTCTTTTTAAATTATGTAAACAAGTTAATACAATATACATTGCAATTCACATTCGCAAATGTAATATTCAGCAAAAGAATTGGAGGAAGATATTGTATTAATATCATGCCGACTCAGCCGTCACCCTCAGCATAATGACAAAATGATCCGGCGGCCACCGGCTCCAATGAACCAGACACTGAATGTAAATGTCACAAAGAAACCTACCTAGTGAATCAACCTCTTTGGCCAACTTACTAAAGTGAAAAGAATACACGGGTGTTTTTCCTAGAGCGGTGGGGGTTATTATACTGTATTCTACTGTGCAACAAAGCATTTCTTGGTATTTCTTCTATCGAACCGTGTTGTTATAAGGGCCAAACCACAAAAAAAACTACTGTCAGAACTATACTCAAATATACAATCTGCGAAAAATCACTCCACATCTTATGTCAGACTTAAATGGGAAAAGGAGGCAAACATAACCATAATGGAAGAGGACTGGCTGGATATGTGCACTGTGCTGTCCACAACCACTAGTTCAGGTCTATGGACGAGAATTCTCTTAAAAGACCATGATCAGGTTCTTTATTACACCAAAGATAAAAAGTCTACTAAAGGGTACACCGGAATCAGGGAAATGCATGAGAATGTATTAATGCAATGGCTGACCACTTTCATATATTCTGGGACTACCCACATTCTGTCTGGAAATACTCTCTGAAATTAACGCAATAATGGGTTTCGAGATTGAACATAACTTCATAAATATCTTCTTGGGTAACATACCAGTAGACTTTAACACACCACATAAGTATCTACAACGTACTTAAAATACTGCTGGTAGCAGCCGAAAGGAGAGTGCATAGCCATTGGTAAATGGTAAATTTAAATAGCGCCTTTGTCCAAGGTGCTTTACATAGATTGTTCATCACATTCACCCATTCACACACTGATGGCAGTGGAAACCATGCAAGGTACCTACTAGCACATCAGGAGCAATTAGGCGTTAAGTGTCTTGCTCAGGGTCACATCGACACTAACTCTGTGGGAGCCCGGGATCGAACCGGCAACCTTGTGGTTACCATCCGGTTACTCTACCTCTGAGCCACCGCCGCCCCTATAGTCCAGTCATATTGTACAGAACATATATAAAATGGACAAACTTACTTTCTCCATCAACGATACTGTATGTACAGATAAATTCTGCAAGTACTGGCTGAAATGGATGCTACACATGAGGATAGATGTCATTGCTCTGATTTTTTTTCTGTTTCTGTTCCTGTGATCACTTACTGTCTGACCTGTTACTTCTATTTCTTTTAAATAAGGACTATAACACTAAGCCTGGCAAAGACCGTAATCTCTTGGAACTGTTGGATCCATAACAGTGCAAAACCCACTATAGTAACATGTTGTATAATGTATAATAAACATTATGATGTATTGTGATGCCTGACCTGAACTTCCTTTTTTGAAATAAAGAAAAAAAAATCAATAAAAACCTTGAAAAATGACATTCTAATACTGATAAGTAACTTTACTGTATGTTGGTTTCATTGACTCAAGCCGGTACACAATTGTGTAATTGATTATTCAAATAAAGAACGCAATGTTTATTAAAATAAACAATGCTTTTAAAATGGCAGCTGTGGATAAAATGTTGTGAGCTTTCGAATCTGCTATTTTCAAATTTGTGATTTATGATGTATACCGTTTATACTGTAGGATTAATTGATTATAGGGTTAAAGATGTTAAAAGATTTCAATGCTGTATTACCTAATTTATCTGGGAGACAACTATGGATCCCCCCTAGGGTGTCTCTGGACGGGTCCACTACCAGAAAGGAGAAAATTAACCGTGGGCCAATTGTTTAAGGGGCAATTGACATTGACATCGTCCTGACTGTCCTGTGGGTCACATAATAGGGTGTGGGACGCACACCTCATGAACCTATACTTGCCTGGGGTTCAATCCCTCGGACGTCTTCCTCCTGTACCTCCTCCTACATACAGTACAGTAAGTCTCACCTCACAGGTTCTAGAGTAACGAAAAAAGGGGGGAAAAAACTGCCTGCTCTCCTTAAGAAACAACCTGAACTCTTATGTTAATTAAGCTATGTATAATGCAACATTTTACAATGTAGCAGGAATGGAGAAAAGGGGCTTAATATGGATGATGTTATTCTAATCTCGGAAGTTGTAGATTTCATATTTAACATCCCAGTTACAGGATAGAAATTACTTTATTTTTCTCGGAGGCTTTTTTAACTACATAATTGGTTTTCAGGAGCTTTTTTTGAGTGGGTGGAGGATGCGGGCAGTGACATTTTATAATAATGTTAAACATTCTTTACAACCTAGGGCATAAGACAGGGGTGCCCAAAAGGTAGATTGTGATCTACCAGTAGATCACAAAGGCTGTGCAGGTAAACCACATAAAATTATACAATTTATATATTTATAGCGGCTGCTTGAATTAAGGTGACTTAATTGATTTGGCATAAAAAGGACCCTTCAATGGATCAGAATTCTGAACACTTGTACAAATCACTGAGTGGCGTTAATTAGGTTTAAGTATTGTAATTATGGATTGAACCCATTACAGTGGTGTGTATCATAAAAAGGCACATTTATGTTGTGCCAATAAATTGCTTGGTTGGATACTTTTTTCCCCTAATGGTCAAGTATGTCATTTCAGCATATTGAGCTATATGACCAGTGAGTGAGCTAGTAACAGCCCTGAAATTGAAAGGCTCACAACATTTAAAAAGCACCTGCTGCTTTCTTTTGTGCCGTTTCCAACATTTCAGAGGTGGAAGGGGTTGGGGGTGGGGTGAGGGGATCATAATGTAAAGAAACGGTAATACTTAATGACCCCTCTAGGCTTCATTTGTCACGCACAAACATTTCTCTACTGGGCATAATTCAAAATGGTGGGAGATCTAAAGAACAGAGTTCATACATCACATACCACATTGTTCCTCTGCGGGCACCCCTGCCATAAGGCAACTTATAAACAAAAATCTAAATAGTTCAATTCTTTAACAGTCATACCGTCGCTGTTGTGAGGCTATGTTTAACTTTTTTGCCTCCATACATTAACACTAGTAAACATCTGACTGTTGTTTTGAATATATTGAACCAATGACAATGAAGTCACCCAGGCTTTCATTTTCGTCTGCTTTGCACAAAAAGGGAAAGTCTGGACTAATATGTTAGCCACTGTGGCCTAGAAGTGGGAGTCAACCTTTCGGGGTGGGCATCGATTCAAATGATGTGACAAAGCACAACAGTGCTGGGGCGGGGGAGGGGCCGGGGATGACGCGTTGGTGAGATCAAATCAGATCAGTTCATCTGCCGTCTAAATTCGGACGGCACCCCGCCCCCCAAGGCCCAAATCATTTCAGGTTATGCTCATTGGTTCCTTCAGCAGAGATATAATAATATTGCATGTAAAAGTATTGCCTTGATTTGGGTATTTTGTTCTGTGTTTCATCCGTCTACTCTAAGGACTACAAATGTGCGAGGATGTCTCGCCTGCGCATTGTTGCTTTCAGATCTGTGCACTGCAAGCTTCTCAAGCAAACGGGAATAGGAACAGACTGTTCTCCTGACATACCAGGACCTTGTACTTCAAAGTGAAAGCAACACAATCAAACTCCTTCATGTCTGATTACGGTCTGTTGTGAAGCAGTTTTACTTTCTATCCATCTGTCTGCCGGACTGTCTTTTGACCATTTTAACTGAAATTCGGAGGGCATATGTTCCCTCATGGGGGAGGCTGTAGCCGAGTCCCCGCTTTGTGTCCCAGCCCAGGTCTATGGTCTTGCAGACAGGTATCCCCAGATGCTCGCACAGGCCCTTGCACCTGATACTTAGCATGGCTTAAATGCAGATATGAAATTAAATTACACTGTATAATATTCTGTCATTGATTATGACAGAGATATGACTGTGGAGTGAAGAGGTTTGGCAGCTCTCATTAGAAGTTTTACGACTGAAATGAGTAAAAACAGGACACGAGTCAGCAGGACCCTTTTTAAATAATGAGTGGATTTTTGATTGATGGAAAACTGAATTAACAGATTGCAGAATGGGTACAGTTCTAATAAGGTTTGGTTGGGATGTGGATCAGAAGGAGTTAAAAGCTAAATACAGTAATGTCCTGGTCCCATTCCAGTTGGGCTATAAGCCATTGTACAAATCATGCTCAGCTCCAAAAGTGATCAAAATTGCTGATAAAACCGTAACCTATTGCTGTACAAAAGACGGCGGAAATGTTTACAACTAGTACTGGATAGAAAGACAAAGCTTGCCAGGCTTTCAATGCCACTGACTCCATGCAGTGCTGGAACACCTGGTTCATTGTTTTTTGAACAAAGGCATTAATATCATGAAGACGCAGCCAACACCATCAGCATAATCACACAATCAACCAGCATCCAGAGACTGGCCAAGGTCATTATAGTTTTCAAATATTCATTTGTCTTTATATTTATTGTGATACAGTGCTATTGCTATATTAGCTTTTGTAATTTGTGAAAAGGTTTATAGCTCTAGTTTAGTTAGTTTAGAAAAAGAAAATAAGTAGGCATTACATTCTTTTTTATGCCTTTAATAAAAATTGGATGATTTGAGACTTTTTCTCCCAAAAAAATGTGTTTTTCGCATTGTACATTTTGCTATAACAGGCCGATGTGAAAAGGGCGTGGTTATTTGTCTGCCTAGTGCGTTAAAGATTTTTTGTAAATTGCACTCTGCATTCATGATTTGAAGCTTTTTGTTCAAAACAAGCCAACAAGCCAAGCCAATGGACCGACGACCACTGGCGTGCAAAACAGTCTTCACCATGCCTTTGGCTTGGCGGAGACAAAAGAAAATTGCAGATCTGCATGCGTAGTTTGCATTACAAAGGATAGGAACATTTTATCTGTGAATTTGTTTGTTTTTTCAGTTATCATTCTTTTGTTCTTTGATCTTATTATCTGTTATTAATGCCAGATGCTTGCCTAGTGAACTGGCAGTTTGGCTAAAGTGAACAGAACACAGGGATATGTCACACTTTACGTGAGCATGAAAATTCATACATGTCATTAACGCTTAATTAATGACAAATAAATGATGAACTCATACATTAATACATTCTGAATGTATCATGAACTCGTCATTAATTCTTGGTTAACTAATGGTGAACTTAACCAAGTGTAATGTCATTAATTAAGGTTGTTATTCCACTGTTCCAGCATGAATGCTCATAGATGGGTCTCTGAAGGACCACCAGAGACCGAACCCATCTCCCTCCTCCTATAGGAGCACTCATCCTGGGCATAGAACTGGAACTGTGGAAGAACGCCACAATGCCAATAGTAATGATATATTACACTTTGTTAGGTCATAGCCCAGAAATTAATGATGTGTGATGTATGAATCCATCATTAATTAAGCATTAATTGCACTTAAATAAATGTGCCCCCTCAAGTAAAGTGTGACCAAAAAACTATAGGCTACACATTCTCCAGGGTGCTATCGGTTTTGATTTGAGATGTGCTTGTTCAGATAAAGATAGTTGCTCAGATCAGTTCGGCGAGCACAATTTGTTATGTTTCTGTCAGACTCATTTTTACACTGCACTGTACGTTGACCTAACACTGAGCGTATTTTTGTATCATGACAATCCTAATTTGTTGCAGACTGCAGTATAACAAACTCAGACAATAGACGCAGCACAGATTCAAAAGGCACTTCTGAATGTGGAAGAGGAAGACAGACAGCGGCGGAGAAACCATTAGGGACGACTCATTTCGTTACTGCCAAAACTTCAGTTACATCAGTGACACGTCCAACTAAGCCTGGCACTCGTGTGTTTATCCACAAATAGCAGCACCAATAAATAACCCAACCTTGGGTCAATGGCCTGTGACAAGACTGCCCTCCCCTTTTTAAGGCGCCAATGACATTGACTAAAATCGAGATTTTCCCGTTGATGGCATAATGTGTGGGATGCTCACCTCATAAAGCCACACTTTGCCTGGGGTTCAATCTCACTGAAGTCTTCCTCCCGTGCCTCTCCTACACAAGTCTCTCTCTCAGCTTCTCTCCTCAAACAAACA
The DNA here is from genome assembly GCA_039105355.1 of Benthosema pterotum. Taxonomy (NCBI): domain Eukaryota; kingdom Metazoa; phylum Chordata; class Actinopteri; order Myctophiformes; family Myctophidae; genus Benthosema; species Benthosema pterotum. The sequence continues at coordinate 38,088,191 of CM076975.1, read as the reverse complement.
ATAAATCAGGGGTGGGGTGTTACTGCCTGCACTCCTTTAAAAAACAACAACCTGAAAGTGCCTTTTACTTTTTCTTTTTTTTTTAACGACATGATTTTTAGGAAGAATAATTGTCGAAATACATAATGCATGTCAAATAGACCAAGGATTTCATTGTGATTTCCCCAACACATCTAGAATGTGATTGGAATGCAAGATATTGCGGTACTGTATTCGAGAAGAAGGTCTGATAAATAATTGGCTGAGGGTCATTAGGTATTGTTTTAAAATACAGATTGTAATACTCTTCTGCTACTGCTGCACTAGTAGTAATATTCTGGTTTCCTAACTTCATGTATTGTATTTTTAACATTCTATATTTGTTTTGAATGATTGATTGATTGATTGATTGATTGATTGATTGATTGATTGATTGATCATCCCTTTATTTTATATCTTCCTGCCCAGTGACGGTAAATTAACTATATCCTTACTAGCCAAAACATTCTGTTGTGTATTGCACCTGTTACATATCCTTTTGATTTAGAATACAGCACCCTTATATAATCTACAGTACATACTAGTGCAATTCAAAGCAGTGCAATCACACAAATCAAAGCCCACTACAGTGAAATAATGAAAATAATTGCTAAACAATGACCAGAATGAGCTATAGTCTTTGCACTCTGATACTTTATTCTTTTCCAAAGGAGCGTGGATTTAGAGGGTTTTGCAGCCTGACAAAGGCGATGATACATGCAAGTGCTAGAGAGAATGGATCAAATTCCAATTGAGAGTACGTTTGGGCCTACAGGCAAAAATCTTTAACAGTCAACCACTGACAGACACTGTAGCCTCCATTATCTGTTGAGGTCATGACCCAGCTTGTGCCGTTATTGTGTATATGCCGATGCTGAAGCTGTACTTAGCTGTTCATTCATAGCACTGAAGCAAAACAATCTTATTTTATTATTATACATAACTTGCATGTACTGTATGCTTAACATACATGTCTTTTGCTGTGCAAAGAAACATGCAGTTAACATGCAAACTCACAGAAGATGCCTCTGGCTCTGTCTCTCCACACATAATGCAAACACACTCTCACGCGCATGCAAGTATATTGTTTATCCATCTATACATTTCTATATTTTATAGTCGAATTCTCATCCTTCTATTGTTGGCTTAATCTATATCACTTGGCTGCTGAAATGACCCACATTCCCCCTGAGGATCAATAAAGTATATCATAGTGTGTTATTTCTCATCCTGTTCCACACCCACTGATGCCCCTTTCAAACAACAATACGCTTCCTACAGTACCTATGGTTCCAGCCAAGTATTGTTTATGCAAATTATGATGCATAATTTCGAAAATAGAAGTTGGACTCTTTTTAAGACGTCAAGTTTCCATTAAAAAATCAATTATGCAATGAATAGCAATGGAAAGCCATGTGTCGAATAAATAATGACAGTGTGATAGTTCCGCTGTCATCTTTCCTGAAAAGTAATGCATTTTTGAAAGACTTTCATTTTCCTTGCTAAAGTGTTGATACTTCTATCACCTCCATAACAGAATTAACAGCCTGTTCATTTATTTCAACCCACATAATGGAGAATACTAAATATATGATACATCTTGAATACTATTTCAAAAGTAAGCTTAAGCATGTGTTTGATAGCTGGACAGAAATATATCTCAACATCATCTACATTGAGAGTGAGACAACACACACTATGTTTAACCTCCATGTGTGCAGGTCAGTTTACATGCTGTAAACATTATATAAACATACAGTATATGCATACTGCTGTCCCTTGTTTTTCGTTCATCTCTCTCTCTCTCTCTCTCTCTCTCTCTCTCTCTCTCTCTCTCTCTCTCTCTCTCTCTCTCTCTCTCTCTCTCTCTCTCTCTATCTCCGTTGGAAAACTCATCTGTCAGTTGAATAAGGTTTCAACTGTTCTCTATCCTCCTTTTACAGCTACAGTACGTGATATGCCGGTTCGGTCATTCTTTCTCTCTTTCTGTAAATGTCCATGCTGTTGGAAGCAGAGTTCTCATGGGCAGAACAGAGCAGATGATACACTGTGTGCATAGTGTCTATTTGTCTCTCCCACCCCCTCCGCTTGTCTAGAACAGTGCTCCTTTAATCCACCCTTAAAGGGACCATTTACACTCGGGCAGATAAAAACCTAAAAAGATAAAGGAAAGAAAAGGAATCGTCACAACAAGACCTCTTTTCTATGTCATCACAAAGAAATAATCTTTACTTCACTGCAATTCACTTTTGCCCACGTACTGTACTCTCCGATATTATATACTGTATATAGCCTCAGCTGCATGTGTGTTGACTGAATGGTGGATAGTGGTTCATATAGTGGTTCATAACCTCCCTGGGTTGCTGCGTGCTTGCTCTCAGAATAACCTGAATGATATCCTGTATTGTCCCGAACACTAGACGAGTCTTGTTATAAAACGAACCCCATTTTTCAAGACTGATTTGCAGAAAAAGAACATTGTGAAATAGTATAGTCTCTCATTATAATACAACCTGATTTTTTTATATTTCCATTGGAAAAAACATAGTCTTATATTCAGGCCTATAGGGTATATTATTGTGGCAAATAAATCAGATTCATGTTAAATAAAATTAATTCAGTTCAGCGGAATTGCGGAACCTTAACAGCACTGCAATGTCATAAAACACTGACCAAGGTATAATATAGATGTGCGCTTGGTGTGAAGTCATTAACTGCACCGGGAATTAATTTGTTGAAAAAGAGAATAAATAGCGTCACTCATCATTCTATGCTCTTCCTTTCTTGGTGGTCTGTATGAGTTCAGGTCACTGTACTGTATTGTACAATAAACAGTACAGCTCCAGGATTTAGATCATATCCAGTGAGTCTCCCTTGTGGTGTAGGTGGCAAGATCAAAAGTGTTGCACTACACCTACAGTACCCCTTGAATGTGATTTGTCATAAGACCACACTGTGATCCTTTGGACAGCTACGTATATACTGTATTGTGTCTTTGATATTTGAAATGCACCCACAGTATGTGAGGGATACCTGCACTGCTTGTTAGTGCACTGACCACCACCATGATATGAGTCTGAGTCACAAAGACTCATAAGTTTGAATGCAACTCTTGTCTCGCATGTCTCCTCCTCCTCTCTCCAGCACAGGTTGTCTGTCTCTTGACACTCTCCTCTCTAAATAAAGCATAAAAGAAAGAAAGAAAAGGATAAAAATAATAAAAGAAGCCGGTCTCTCTAGTGTTCCTATGGCCCGAAACATGCAAGTCAAGCTCCAACCACTTCTCTGCAATGCAAACATTTCTTCTGGCTCAAACTCTTCCGACTCAATCTAGGTCCTTAGCATTTGATCTAGATTTATAATATTTTTATCACAATGCTAAAAACCTAAGTTAGATAGCATATTATTTAGATGGGGTAGGCAACCCTAGGCACAGGTGCCAACATTGACACAGTGAAGTGTGACCACTGGCACACTGGCATAAGACACATAATGCACACTGGCATACATACTGTATGAGGATATATATATTTTTTTTAAATAATCATAAATTAGACTCTCTCAAATTCATGCAAATCTTGGAAACAATTCTAGATTCAACTGAACTCTGACTGGGGAGATAGGTGTCATTTTCCTAATGATTTATTACTATGTCCTGATGTGAATGAAAACAGTCCAGAAGAAGAAAGAGATGTTATTATATTATCTGTTTTAATTTGTACGCATTCTCAAAATTCAACCTAATGTTGACGTGTCACACTGACTATCAGAAAAATGAAAACATGGCACTTCATGTTCAAAAGGTTGCCAACATCCCTGATTTAGATGGCATGCTAAGTTCATTGTTTAACTGGCATCGTTTAGTTACAATGAAAAGACACTTTTGAGAATGAGACATGTTTTTTAGACACATTATCCTAGTCCATTTGACCAAATGTGTAGCCATGCATGTTGAGTACACCAAGGTTTTATGTTAGAAATGTTGACTATGGGTCCCCAGCATGTAGAAACCGCTGGATGCTAACTTGTTGAGCATTTTTCATAATATGTGACCATACCATTAACAACGTATAGAAGGCAAATCGTCAAAAAACAGCTGTTGGGCCCAAAACAGAAAATACCAGTAATCAAAAACGTGCCTAGTCAGTACATTTGGGCAAGTCCTATGGCCAAGGAGTGTGAAACAGACCCAGGAGCAGTGGAACATTCAGTACATGCATACGGTGCATGATCACTAATTGCAATTAGTAGACAAATCTTGACCCCAATCAAATACATGCAGACGCATGTAATCATAGAGGCTGCAAAACAAGGCATACACAGTAAAATACTCAGGGTTAATTTTAACTATGGGATGAAAAGAGAATTATATTGCTGGTGCGGGACAAGTACACAAAACTGTTTTGGTTGAACAAATATTTAGAGCATTTAGTCATTAATTTAACTCTAAATTACTTAATGTATAGACTCTCAATTTAACTACTGAGAGTGTAACACTGCACTGAGGATTTTGCAGTGTAGAAGCACATTCAACTATAGTATACTTTAGCTATTGAAAAATAGCAGATCTACAACTTCAAAGCACAAATTGCCACACTATGAGCTTACAAATGTGCTATTTTTGCATAATCACATAATGTGGTGCAAATCTTTGAATAAATATTCTTTCAGAGTGAACATTTTTAACTAACTATCTATGCTTTTCCGTTGGGTTTCTGTGGCCAAAGACGGATCATTCTGGCAGTCCTTGACATGAAAAAGGTTGAGTACCACTGACATAGAAACATGTTTTTTTTTTTTGTTAGATTTTTTTTTCTTAAGATTGATTTAGAAGCCGTTTTCAATCAGCCTGAGGTCTGAAGGGGTTAAAACTTACTTATTGCAGTGGGGCTCACAGGTCAGGGGGAGGTGTAGTACCATCTGCACCCCTACTGCCCCTCCAACGCTGCTGCGGCTGCGGGAGACGCCATTAAGTGTTCATTCCCACCATGTTGGGAGTGGTACATTCCTGGAAGTTCTGTTTCCGACGGGAGGGGCAGGGTGAGGGGGTGGTGGGGATTGGGTTTCCCTTCGTCCGCCTTAGCGACTCTGCGGGTTATTTAAGTTTACGTCCAGGACTGATTTCCTTCGTTGTCGTCATCATCAACATCACCGCATGGTCTGATGCAGCTGCACTCTGTGAAGCAATAGAGAGAGAGAGCACAACATTGAGAGAGGTGCTTTGCAAATTCAATCCTCGTAGTAGCTCAACATTAATATTAGGAACCTGCTATTGTGCCTGTGTCAGTTTTGAAATACTGTACATAGTCATGCTGGAGAGTTGCAGTTTTACAGACAGGAGTAGTAACACAAACGGGAAGGGAGGTTTTGATAAACACGACATCACTCATGAGGTCGTCTAATCCAACACGTTACTAAAGTAATCGTGAAAACAACAAGTAGTACGATCAAATGTGGCAATGACAGGCAAACAATCTCTCTTTCTCCATTTCTCATAGACACACCCACCCACCCACACACACACGCACGCATGCACACGCACACACACACACCCTCTCACACACACCCTCTCACACACAGGCACGCTGCTATGTGATCAGACTTTCAACACAGCTGCACATAATGTCTGTTCACAACCAAGGAGGTAGGAAAGAGCAACTCAGACGACCAGAGATAACGAAATGACAGATACCGTGCAGAAATGTACCAAGAGAGATGTCAGTTCAGACAAACAACCCTGGCAGTTATCTTTCCTCGGGATTTGTAAAGGTTTTTAAAAAGTCACATCCGTACAAGCTCATTGCAGGTGTCTTCACGTTTATATACAGTATGCTAAAAGTTCTGTGCAGAAAGCCTGGGAAAATACTGTATTATACTATGCCATTTTACTTTGCTAACTTTTCTATTTTCTGATGGCCCGTCATGTTTAAAAATTCAGGCACATTCCAGAGCATAAAAGGATCTCGTTCAAATTTAAGCATACTGAAGGATTTCCTGTTCCTGTATGAACTCTTTTTCTTCCTTAATACATTTTTCTCTTTCTTTCCCTTTGATTTTTTTTTCTTCTTTCAGGCTGAGTTCAGTGACAGTGTAAGATCTTTAGAAGGGGTTCATTATTTCCAGTGCTACAGTATAAAACTCTGACATAAAGGAAAAGAAAAAGTTACTTAATGTTTAGTACAGAAAACATCTGGGATGATATAGCGATATATTGAATGGTGAGAATGCAACTATGCTAAGCCCATTTCATGCCTGTCTATCCAAAGCATACAGATATAGACATTAGGCTACTTCCTTTAATGTCTATTACATAATTAGGTTGCGCGTAAAATATCATGTCTATGCTATATCTCAGAACACTAGCCATTAGCAATTTGTTCGACATATAACAATTACATCAATGTTGACTAAACATCATAAAAATGGATTTTTGAATTTCATTCGAATTAATCTTCTGCCCAGGGACAATTTCAACTAGATAACAAAGTACACTTGGCCATTTTGAAGTCTGCCTCTGTTATGAATGAACAGAATTGAAAATCTGAAAGACTGCTATGGTACGATACTATATATACTAATTATGTCAAGTATTCTGTACAGTGAGTGGTAGTCAGTGAGCCGAACATGTCAGACCACTGGTACCAGTCTTAAAAACAGCAGTAGAACAGATCCAAAGGAAGAACATTAAAGGGCCACTTCGCCCCTTTTGCAATCTTATCCTAGGCTAGGACAATCCTAAAGTGCATAAATAAATGTGTTTTAGTCATGTCGTCGTGTTCGTGGCCAAAAAATGTCATGGGTCTCACTTCTTCCTGGACAAGTCAAACCTCCATGCAGCACCCCCCCCCCCCCACACACACACACACACACACACACTCAACAAGGAAGGACAGTGCACCAAAGCATGGTGGTCATTGTGGGAATTCAGCAATCCAGTAAAAACCTAGTCAAACACAGACTATTATTTTCAGGCCATATGCTGCAAATTTAAAATTGTGCTACTGTTACTGTTATCTATTACAAATACTATTAACATTGAGTGACTGTTTATAACAGAGGTGGAAACGTCTGACAGCCGTAACAGCTCTCTGCTTAAGAGAACTAGACATGTGCACTCTAGAGTGCAAAATCTCTTCTAGGATGCATGCCCTACCTCCCTCCATCTTCCATCTGTGTGGTGCATGTGATGATGACAGTGTTTTGGGGTTGTGTAAGTGCATGAAAAGGCATATGGGCCCATGGGGGAAGGGCTATCCACGGTAGAGATGGCTGATTATTAATGCCTGGGGCAAACAGGCTCAGTATAGGTTTTCTAAAGGTGGCACACTTGTTTCCTGTTCCGGTTAGTTTTCCCATTTTGTCATTGGTTTGGCAGCAATCAATCAAACAAACCAAACAGAGATTGTAGTAGATTTCACCTTACACCACAATTTTGTTAGATGCAACAGTTTAATCAATATTCATGTTTCACCTCTGCATCCCATATTTGTATTAATAATTAACTGCCTTGCAATTATCATTCCTGATAATCATCCAAAGTGATAGTGCTTTAATTAAATGTGGGCCGCAAGGACACACTTAATTGGCAAGACTTACACTGTAGAGTGTCTGCACTGTTATTTGGTTAAAGCGAATAAAAAAACAACTTCGAGGTGTAGTTAAAATGCTGAAAATTCCCACTAGGCATTCTCTGCCTTAGATTGTGACCAGGCTTTTCTCTTCATAGGCAAGTAAGACCGGTGCAGAGGAACTGCAAGTACCAACTCTAAAATAGTGCAAAGCTAATTCACAATGTCCTGGTAGTGGATAATTATCACATAACAAAATAATGTTTTAGATTTAGTAGTGCAAACATAATGCATGTTTGAGTACGTCCTGACCTACATGACAATACAAATACTGAAGTGGATTTTCATAATAAATTATTAAATATCATTCCACATTTTTGTTATGCCTGTGAGCAGTTTTTGCAGTGAATTATTGTTTGTTACTGTAGAATGAACAAGCCCTTCTCAGCAAGGCGGAACGCATGGAATGGAATCCCAAAACAGGGACCATTGGAGGCATATACTCATATGCCAACATCTACAGCATGTCTACCAACCCAAATTAACTGGGAGTCGGGACACATAAACGTAGTTTGCGAGTCCATAAAAGCAAGTGAGAATAGCCATTTTTTGAATAGCCAAAGTATATGGGTGGCAGTGGCTCAGGGGCTGGATGGCAACCGCAAGGTCGCCAGTTCTAACCCGGGTGCTTCAAGAGTTATTGTGTCCTTGAGCAAAACACTGAAAACCCCTTGCTCCTGGTGAGCTGAATAGTGCCTTTGTGGTTTCTACCAGCATTGGTGTGTGGATGTGTGTGTGAATTGCTGAGTGTAATGTAGCAGCACCCATCTAAATTATGTTTAGAGGGGTTGCCAACTGCCCAAATCCAAAATACGTTAGTGCCACTTGCAAAGCATTAGAATGCCCTACAGCCAGTGGTTTCCAACCATTTCATACCAGGGCCCACTATTCATTCTGCATTTTAGCCACAGACCACCATTTGTTGTTGAGTTTAGTCTCTTTGACTAATAAAGGATAAGTAACTGGCATAATGTTGTTCAAAATAGCAAAATAGCGCAAAATAGTGTGTAGATTCTTGAAAATTAAAGGTAGGGGAAGTGATTTCACTTTTGTGAGATATCACCCCCCCCAAAAAAATAATTCTGTTAAAATGCTCTATTATAAGGTGTGCAGACCATATATGGAGTTTCCCCCTCCCCCATGTTAGCAGAGGAGCTAATAAAAGTTCCCCAGGTGGAGGGTGAATTCTCCTCCAATCAGGATCGAGCAGCAGGTTCACATAGTGTAGCTACTGTTGGACGCCCCTAGTGCACCAGGCTGGTACTACACCATGAATTTCAAATCACTTACCCTACCTTTAAGTAATTCAGACGTTTAAATATAATTTACCGCTTGAGTTACAGCAAGAGTTACAGATCTACAAGGGTCCATTTGGTTACCTCGCCAGCAAAAAAACACTCGTTTTTCCACCAGGAGTTTTTCCACAAATCTTGGTGCCAGGCGGGTCTGGAAAAAGCTAAATATAGTGACAAATGCACCAAGTTGGCAACACTGAACGTATGTATCACAATTTATAGAAAACTGATGAAGTGTAAGAAATGAATTTGACGTTATATAAGCTACTTGATGACACAGTATGCTAAAATGCTTCCCTGTACTTAACACGTGAGTCAGATGATCAGACTGGGAATATTGCAAGTGTGAGTGCAACTCAAAATTGAGTGCAAATGAAAGCAGTCTGAAGGAGTGATGGCACACAGTACTCTCTCACAGTCTCTCTCTCCTTTAATCTTCTTCCACCACCAGTATAAACAACGCTACTTTCACAAGAACAATGTTGATGTAATGAAGAGATTTGCCGATTTGTTTTTGTTTTTCGGGTGCCTGGATTGTCGACTACAATGCCGGTATTTTGTGCACACCTGCTGCCACCGGAGGGAATTGGAGCCAAACTGTCTAGTGGTGTGTGTAGAATGCCGGACGGGCAGTGATGATTATGCCTGATTGGCTAGTTTTCCCCTCCTCCTAGCCTTACAGACGCATATCGCATAGCCCGGAGGGACAATTACTCTGCGGTTAATAATTCACAAATGTGACATAATTGTCATTGACCAATTTTAAATATATTTGGGAATTGAGTTCCTTGGCCTGCGGGCAGCTGGCACAAGAGTTATGACAACGATCGGCCCAAATAGTTTGCAGCTGCGGACAGTCACACAGACACACACACACACAAATACAACCAATTTACAATATTTCTGCCTGCCTGGCAGGGATAATAATAATAATAATAATACATTTATGTGTAGCAGAGAGTGATTTACAGCTTTACTGTAGCTTACAACCTCAGTGTTATTAATAATTTCAGCTGTGTGTGTGTGTGTGTGTGTGTGTGTGTGTGTGTGTGTGTGTGTGTGTGTGTGTGTGTGTGTGTGTGTGTGCGCACATGCGTGCGCGCGCGTCCATGCATGTGTGTGTGCGTGGCATAGTATGATTTTCCATGCCTGTCTGTTTTTTAATCACACTAAAGCATCACATTCTTTCAGATGTTGGATATCTCATTTAAGGAACGGAACTCTTTGTTTTCTCTTCCGCTCACTCCTAACCACAGTCTGCATCAGTCCTAATAAGAAAGCTTTTACAACAGTTAATTAAGACACACTATTATGCACTACGTAATGCTCAATTTGTCCTCCCTCAACCCTGATCCCTCTCTCTCCCCCCTCTCTATAATTTCATTCTGAATCAATCTACTGGGCTCCTTTGGACTGAGAAAGTCAGTCCCTGATGCCTCACTCGGCCCACCGTAGCTTAAGCTTAGGATGGAGGCAATCAATTACTCCTGAGAAAACACCTTCACAGATCGGCTTGCGTTGTATGTGATTGCTAATGTGGGGTTGTCTGTATAGTTGTTGGTAGTACTGTCTGACCGGCACTTTGTATATGTGCTTCATTATACTGAATGTAGGCTGTGCAGTGTGCACCCAATTATTTGAATTGGTTCAACTTCTCATATACTGTATATATCATGTTTTCGAAAGCACCACACTGGAAACCATCCCCATATTTAGTATGTTTTATTCTAAAGTAATTTGTCAATGCTGTTGGTCGTCCCTTTTTATTATGACTTAAAAATGATTGATGAAAAATCATTAACAAGAGATTTGTGACTGAATCTCCTCTGCTGAATCCATTATAACGCAGCATTTCTGTTTTTAATTCCCTGCAAAGTAACAGTATTTAGACATACAGTGCAAGGTTTGCACTTTCCATCCAAAGTTGACAACGCTTAAAAGTTATTATTCGGAGAGTCTAGACAAAAGTTCGGGAGGAGTGCATTGTCACATTGTCCCACCGCCTCCCGTGCCCCGATAGCTGATGCGCGCTTTCATGCAGCGCACAAAGCCCGCGGCTGTCCCACGGCGAAATAAATGTCATGCTCAATCCCCCTGTTATCCTATCACTGTACACGCTGTCTAGCGATAACTGCCTCCCCCTCCTAAATACACACACACACCCCCTTCAGCTGATTCCACCGCCTCCCTCTCCCCCTCCTCCCTGGTCACCTCTCCTCTACGCCCCAAGGACCAAATTGAGTTAAGAAAAGACGTGTTGCTTGTGAAACAAAATCCACAGTCTGTGGTTTTTCCGACCAATATTGCTATGTAAGAATATGCTCAAAATACACATTTTTGCAGAGTACATTTTCTTTTTGACAGAATTTCTATTTAGCTGTACTGAAATTTAGAACAAAAAATTCAAAAGAAATAATTATAATCACCTATTTGGTTAAGTGATAAATCTTTTTTAAAGTTCTAGTCCCAAGAGTCCCTTAATAGAAAAGCATAATATTTCCAAATTGTATAGAGAAAGTTATGACCTTGCAAAGAAATAATTACAAAAGAAAGATCCAAAATGTACTCAAGTAGAGTACTCAAGTACATTTACTTTGTTCGACAAATCGTCTGCTTACTTGCAAGATGAAGTCCGACTCACATTCCTTTTCACACCGAAAACAGCAATCTATAAGCTCACCACACATTGCATCATTGTGGACTTTTATATTGGGCGTCTTTGGTGCACGACACACAACACGCAACCATCAGACATGCATTTCCGCGACAGTTCCATCTCCTATGCCCTTATCAGACCCATCCACCAAGTTAATATGAAGAAATCTCAAACTAGTAGTGTATATATTTTATAACTCTCGGCCTCCTCCACACACCTTATCTCCTTCATATGTATATATGAAGACTATTATTATTCTCACAGCACCTTCTACTCAGTCCCTTGCCTCTGGCTGCCCTATCTGTTCCCGATGCCCTTTTCCTACGCTTTCCATTTTGAGCTCTTCCAATAGTTCCCCTCTGCCACTGCAGCATCTGATCAGCCATCGCTTTAAATTCCCAACCTCAACACAGCCAGGGGAAAGGTTGCAAAGATGACAAGGAACGGTAGGAACCGTTGAAACAGACAATGGAAGAACAGCACATGGCGTACAGTATGATTACCTATATACTACAGTATACCACCCCCCCCCCCCCCACACACACACACACACACACACACACACACACATACTGTGACTGAATGTATATGGGTGAACAGTATACGGTACGTACATAAATTAGTATAGTATATGTGTGAAAATCCATAGCATGGTCATGCCATTTACACACACGCACGCGCACACACACGCGCGCGCACACGCACACGCACACACACACACACACGCACACACACGCACACACACACACACACACACACACACACACGCACACCGTATATTGAATGAGCCGGTCGGAAGAAATATTAAGTGATAAAAATGTTGAGAGTAGGGGAACGGATTCATTGAAGCGTAAATATTGGTGTGGACTGAGCTGTGTGTGGCTTAACCAGTGGGACTAATGTAAAGATGGAGGCAATGTTTGAGGAGAGGAGCAGGTTTGAAGTACTGAAAATTGTGGAGGATAGATCATTATGCGACTTTGTGCCGAGGGATATTGAATAAAGCGTCCGTCTCCCTTTCATAACAGGACAAAGAGAAAGAAAGGGTGTTTGTGTGTGGGGTGTGTGTGTGTGTGTGTGTGTGTGTGTGTGTGTGTGTGTGTGTGTGTGTGTGTGTGTGTGTGTGTGTGTGTGTGTGTGTGTGTGTGTGTGTGTGTGTGTGTGTGCGTGTGCGTGGGTGTTGCGCAAAGCTCGACAGTTAAGAGTGCTGACCGATTAATTGTGACGTCCTGAATGCAAATCCAGGTCCAGTGTCACCTGTCAACTACCCCCTTCATTTCGCTGGTCGCCCCATTGTACTTGCTAAGATGAAATTAATAACTTGGCGTATGCACAATTAGCCCAGGGGTTAATCTGCCATTGACAGGCCTACTATCTCATCCTTGAAATGGAAAGGAAACTTAAAAGGATTTTTCGAGGAGCAGTAATGAAACGGAATCATCTGTTAGGACGATTTTTGAAATGTTACATTTGAAATACCAGTAACATTTCAGTACAAAAGACAGACAGCAATGGTGTCTACTGTAAATACATTATAGCTACAGCAGTAGTTTTCACCCAGTGGTCTGGGGACCACCAGTGGTCCTTGAGAGGGTTCTACAGTATATCCCTATGATGGAGTGCTGGTAACCAAATGGACCATCATAGATCTTTAACGACCATAAAATGAGCATCCCGAGAGTCAAATTATTGTTAAACATCTGAATGACTTAATGTTCAAGAATTTACACAAAATGTAAACACAAATGTGAACAGACAAAATTGTTATTTTGATTTTTGTCTGTTATCACTCCAAAATACAGCATGGAATTGTGGAGAAAAACTAAACCAAATCTTTAGTTTAGGGTCTGAGAGACTAAAGCTCATGAAATGGTGCTCCCTGGACCAGATGCTGAATAAATAGTGGGCCTTGGTAAATGGTTGAAAACCACTGAGCTACCGTAATGGCCCCACTGTCATTCTGCCCATATCAATTCACCACTTTCTAGCCTACACCCATTCTAGGATGGATGAGCAAAGGTAAATTGAGCTCACTAATGTTACAATGATAAATGTCATCTAAACCCAGGATTACAGTAAGTCATACTACATTCTAGTGCCATTGGACCCCTGTCATATAGGGTTAGTGTGGGGTGTGCATTATCTTGACCAAAGATCATTTTTTCTCCAATGAGATCATCAGTGACAAGACTGTAGTCTATGCGTTCTAAATGTTTAAATAAGCAGGAAGGCTTAGCAGTCAAAATGTTGTTTTCATGTCCAAATAAAATATTGGCACTTTGGCTATCAGTGTGTGCATCCACGTTCTTGTTTTCACAAGATTACCTCTTTATTGTTTATTCTCCAGTGGACCGGCACCGCTACAAGGACTTTGGTGTGCATAAGCATCCTTGTGCCAAGTAAATAAACAATAAGCCCATAGTCTACACACTGTCTTTACATCCATCTGATTAAATCAAACAGATTCCTGCAATATGTGACATTCTTCTTGCTGTGTCTACAAGACAGTCTAGATGTGGCTAGATGTGGGGCCATGAAAGAGACGTCCATGCCGCAGTATTGACCAGATCGACAAGATCGACTCGATGGACAAGATACTGCTAATTCTACCAGCAGCACTACAAGGAACCTTTACAAGCCACAAATATGTGACATGACATTTACACGTCAATGACATACATATCAATTTCAATTGCTCTATTGGCTTGAGAAAACAAACATTTACATTGCCAAAACAAGTGTAAAAATATAATAGAAACTGTTGAAATTGGGGAATGTACCGGTATATAGTAGTTGGAGGGGTACTACATAGCATTGTGTGAACAGAGCTGTGTATGTTATATGCAGGGTTTAAACCAAAGCTTTTTTGTTTGTTTTTGTTTACAAATAGCAACAACCTTTGCAGTCACTTTGGGCCAAATTCTCAAAACCATTTAAATAGTATACACAGACAAGCTTCCAAAAATAGATTTAAAGGTAGAAGCTCTGTTTACATGCAATATGTCACACCTCTGTTATAGCCATCTTAGACATGGAGATCACAACACTGACCTGTGTGTGTGTGTGTGTGTGTGTGTGTGTGTGTGTGTGTGTGTGTGTGTGTGTGTGTGTGTGTGTGTGTGTGTGTGTGTGTGTGTGTGTGTGTGTGTGTGTGTGCGTGCGTGTGCGTGCGTGTATAAGGCATTCGTTATTGTTTGTTGCTCTAACTGGTTCGATAACATTGTGTAGGGGATGGAATGCAAGAAGAGACACATACAGTAACAACATCAGTTCTGCTGATAACGAGTTGATTGAAAAGAGAAAACGTCTTTTAAACCCTGCTCTCCACACTGCATTTTAGTGGTGTGATGGGCCATTTGATTTGAGTGAACCCATCCAGTAAAATATGATATGCCCGCACATCACTGGCTAATAGGATAATGGAGAAGCATGTTAGTTTGTTGGGAAAGCAGAACAAGGAAATGGGATACCGGGACTTGGGCCGGCTCTTTGCAGCAGAGGCAAGTGAATGGATGATGCACACATGCATGTTTCAAAATCACACCCATGTCAAGTAAGTGGAACAACTCCATGTAGACCAGGGGTGCCCACACTTTTTTGCTTTGAGAGGCAGCTACTTTCAAAATGACCGTCTCAACAAGATCTACACATCAAAAATGTGATTATTCATTACTGAAAATCCACTTCAAAGCCCAGTAGAAAGTTTGAGCTTTGAAATAGTGGTGATGTTGTTACCTACTGTTATACTAGTGTTTAAGAATAATGCACTTAAAATGAAAACAGAGGGGGAGAATTGGAAGGTTTTCTTGCATATGCCACTACTGACGTTTGAAAACAGTATTTGGGGTTTGAGTTGACAGTCTGTGCAGTTGAGTTTAGTCTCTCGCACCGAAAACTAAGCACATTCACATTCTTGTCCACAATTGGGAAAGAGAACAGCCAAAACGTTGGTCAAAATAACAATTTTCTAATTGTGTGGACTCTTGAGAGTCCACACAATTAGACTCTTGAGAGTGTTAAAATGAAACCAAATGGACCCTTATGGGTCCATTTGGTTTCATACATTTTAGGGGACGGTCATGTGATCTACCTGCACAGCCTGTTTGATCTACTGGTAGATCAGGATCTACCTTTTGGGCACCCCTGATGTAGACCCACAAGACCCCACAACTTCTTACTTGGAACCAACTCCTGCAGCCAGGCAGGGACAGACCAAGCCAGGGACACACAAAGCTCCTTCATAAAGTGGTTGCACCATTTAAAGATGAGGAGTCGGACTATTGACTGTACGCTATTTTTCAAGCTTGTAAGCGTGGGAACTGAGAATATGACGTTCCTGGAGAACAACGCAGTCATAAGAACAGGTTTATCTAAATTGACAAAATAATAGTTCCCGTTCTTCTTGTTCAGTTTCTTGTCGTGTGTCTGCCATCACTGCCATGTATGATTTCTATATTTTCCCCGCGATTAATTGCACAGTGCTTAACCCCACTAAAGAAAGGGAGGTATGTGGCGTTAGACATTTTTATGTCCACTTGAACATTAATTAAAAGTTATCCACTGATGAATTACCCGGTGATGTATTGTTTCACTGACCGTAAAAGCACTATATGAGTCCCAGAGGGATGGTGCCCGGCCACTAAATCTGTCATCCGTGTTTCCATGCTCTCTGCATTTGACAGTAATGAGCAAGGCCGGGTTTGACTGGCTGCTCGGCGGTTGATTAAAAGTAAGAGTGTTTTTTTTTTTCTTTTTTACCACAGTGATTTGTTTTGACATGTTTCTTTTCTCCGAGAATCTCAGCAGGAGAAAAGTATACCGCAGCAGTACACCTGGGTGCTTCAAAAGATATCTCTCCCTAATTAAATGAAATTCACCATTCAAAAAAATGTCAAGTCGTCGGAGCAAAGTAATCAAACTGCATTCACCGAGTTGCGTCTTCATCTTGTAAGTGGTGGGGTCCACCTACGGTCTCAGTCGAATGCCAGGTTTGCTAATATGCAGCCATTTACTGTAATATACAATATATAATTACTAATACCGGCATACGCAATCACATTTAAGCACCCCCAGGTATGCACACATCAGTTTTTTTTGCATGTTGCAGGTATACATGCCAAAGACCTATTGTGGCTGTTTTATGATGCATGATAGGAAGGTATAGGAGATAAATTGCAGAATTGCAGGCTGAAACGGTTTATGCCTTTGGCTGAGTTTGATAAATTCTGTCCGCTGAGCTCCACTAATCACCATGGCCTGTCACACAGTACGACCACGCCCCTCCTCCCCGGACAGGAGAGAGATTTCTGCGTCTGATCTCGGAGCATGTCGCTGGCAGTGGCAGACTCCACCACGCACACACGCACAATACCACAGACAGACATGCACAAATCATGCACACATGCACGTGTATGCGCACGCACATGCTCGTCAGCAGAGCACGCGCGTCGTGCACGTAAACATGCAGCGCCTGTGTTCTTAAGCGAAGTCAGAAACTGCACACTGCAGCACAAAAGAAACTTCCATCTCCATCATTTGTCTTTTCCACCACCCACTGCGCGTTCACGTGCACACGTGTGCACAAGTGTGTGTGTGTGTGTGTGTGTGTGTGTGTGTGTGTGTGTGTGTGTGTGTGTGTGTGTGTGTGTGTGTGTGTGTGTGTGTCTCGGGTACGCGCCTGTGGGTGCGTGTGGGCGTGTATGCATGTGTGCAAGCGTGTCTGAGCTATATCAGTGTAATTGATGCAACGACTGGAAATAAACAGGCAATTTAAGTGCTGGACACCTCACTGCTCTGTGTCCCACCTCTCTGCACTTTACCCCACCTCACTGCTTTCCCTTCCTCCTTCCCCACGCACACACACACACACACACACACACATGCACATGTACACGCTCACACACGTGTGTGTACGTATCTCCCACTCAAGCAAAGGTAGAGAGTGAGGGGACAATGGACAAGGTCAATTGAGCGAGTTAGAGAAAGGAGAAAAAAACTGGAATAGAGGAAATTAGTGACTATGAGAACGGAGGTCACATGGAGAACGCGCACTAATCGCCTCGGTGACTCATGTCCATAACCCACGTTGAAACGAGGCTTTGGAAAACGCCCATGGGAGCAGCAAAGAGCAGCGACAAACCGACCATGTTGTCACGCAGCTGCCGCCACCGTCACAATCCGAAGCCATTCTGTGCTCACGGGTTCGTTTCAAATCGATACGTTCCCGAGGATGTTCTGAAAGGAAACGCTGGAAATGATATACCTTCAGCAGCTTCCCAGCAGCAGTGCAGTAAGTCAGAGAGAAGAAAAGGCAGTTTTGATGAAAACTCTTTTTATCAATACTTGTTGTATTGCTTTTTTTTTTAATCAAAACAAAGTTGATGCCAAATACAGTATCACCACTGAGCCAGCCATAAAGGCTTAAGGCATCATATTTTCCGGCTTGAGCAGGGAGCTCGATCGTGCTCACGGCCAAGTTACCGTTCCACAAACCATGTTGTTGTTGGGGAAGACGGAATGGAATGCAGTGGTTGTTGACTCGACTCCATGCGGGGAATAATCAAGTGACATTTTGAAATACATTATAAGCCAAAACTGTCAAATGATACAAAAATAATAAGTAATTAATCGCATGAGCTGCTGCGACTAGTTGTGGATAATTACATTTTAATCGAATTTCTTTAATCATATTAAAAAAATCAGGCCCATTTAAATTTGGAACTAAATGAGGAATCGCAGCACAAACAATGCACTGCATAATATCCAGTGGTGTAGTAGTGGTGTATAGTAAGTATTAAGTATACTATAGTTTTATTTGACTTGAGAGCCTTGATTATCGAAGAGGCAAAAGGATTAAAGTTTTTAGCATACTCCACATTGTTTTGACAGGCAGCATTAAACACTTTCCTCCAGCCATATATATATATATATATATATATATATATATATATATATATATATATATATATATATATATATATATATATATATATATATATATATATATATATATATATATATATATATATATATAATTTTCGTTCAGCATTCGCTTCACATATTCCCTTCACTATAATAAAATATACAAAACAACAAATTAACCCATTTCGGCCTGACATTGTAGATTCTACAACAAAGATCATACTGAAAGATTTGAAGATTTGTGCTGCAATCTCACATTCTTCCCAAAAATAGCAGGTGTTCAGGCTCATAGCGTGCCACTCTGTGGCGCGCTATGAGCCATGAACGCATGCTATTTTTCAATGAAAGTTAAAACACCACACGTACAGTGCAGAATGCTTTAAAGCAGACAAGCAGACAAGGCAGCCAGCGCATAATGAAACTAATAACTATTGTTTACTTTAGTCCATCACTCATTCTGCCTGGCAGTTCGGAGATATTCAGCCAGTGTGAGTCATATGTGACATGAATCAATGCAAATACCAGCCATACACTTTGGCTTCTGTGAGAGAACTAAACAATGAGAGAGACAATTCAATAGGTTTACTCGATTCACATTTGGCCCAAAGGGATCATGGAGTAAAAGTAAAAAATAAAATAAAAATCTACTGTATGTTGGATGAAGTACACTACTCTTACAAGTAAGCTAAAAGGTTACATAACTAATGTGACAAGAACCAATGACCTAAAAAAAAAGTAGTCTTTAAACCAGCAGATATTTCAGTTGTGCTACGCTGTATACTATGTACTATACCAGGGGTGGCCAACCCGCGGCTCGCGGGCCACATGTGGCTCTTCAGCTGGTTACATGTGGCTCTTAAGGGGCTTCCACATGAAACCGTCAAAAATGCTTGGCCTGGCGCAGTCATTCATTCCCTATACAGTGGTGCCTAACCACTCGACCTCGGAGGTGTAGGTGTTTTTTGACTTGTCATATACTTTTTTGGATTGTGAACCCTGTTTCTAAATACATGTCTATATGTTTTAATAGTGTGTTTTTGCATTGCGCACTTGCACACAATTACACATGTCTTATGGCAGGAGAGGGGAAATCTATATTTGCAACCATGACGGCCATCGCAACGGTTTTCTAACCGTTGTGACCTTAGCTCTTAGTCTATGACTGGTTGGCCACCCCTGTACTATACAGTATATAAACAATTGGAAAACATGGATGTGACATATTACATATACTGTAATATACCCCAAATTTAAGAGTGTGGATAACCTGACTGGGAGATATACTATACTATAGCAATATTGGCCCAATTACTTAATATGTACAAGATTTCATGGCTAGGATTAATATCTTAACATCTAATCCAGATTCAGATGAGGACAACTACATTTGGCGTTTGTACCAATGTTGATCACAAGGGAGGTTTTAGAGGCTCCGACGCACTTCCTTAGTCAAAGAGCTCCAGACGTTTCGCCCAGCACACAGCACATTAGAGACTTAAGCAGATTGTTTAGAAAAAAAGGCAACTTTTTGTTTGAGAATTAATTCCTCTCCCAACGCAAAGGGATGTCAATGAGGAAGTATAATGACTCCCCAATTTTCCCCACAACACATTATACAGTGGGAATGTTATGTAGATGATGTGTTTATGATTTGGCAGCATTATGAGGACGCTCTAATCTAATGGAACATCTGTGGTAAAATGGCAGACTTCAAAAAGCAAGCTGGTTCAGACATAAAGAATATCCTGAACATTGGATTAGTACACCCACGGATAAGTACAAAGATTGTAGAGACTTGTGTCTCACTAAAAATGAAGAACACCAATTGTTGAAAGTGCTGTACAATAGACTACATGTTGTTTTCTGCAATGATAACTGAATACGTTTGATAACATTATTAGGCAACATTGACAGCACAGGCACACAAGTACAGTCTATAATAACCTTAAAGACCCGTTCAAAAGCAGTCTATAGATACCGTCTGAGTCCAAGAAAAGGCAAACGTTTGTAAAAGCAAAAACAAAATTGCCTCCTATAAAACAAGGCACTTTTCTGCATAATATTCTGTTGGAAACTATGGCTCACAATGATGCATATGTCATTTTACCGTAACGTGTACTGCATATAACTACTGTACCTAAAAAAAAGGGGAATAATAAACAACAATGGACCTGTAAGACCAAGATAGCAAGACACAGAAGCAATGCACTCCATAGTCCAGATCAACGCATTTCACACAGAACAGCACAGAACAGTGACATATTTCTGAGGTGCAAAGCATTCCAAGACTCCAGCTAGTAAAGGCAACCTGTCCTTGACAATCTATTGCAGTAACTCAGACATTATTCAGAAGGTTTGAATAAAACACTGAAATGAGACACGTCCAATGAATACAAAAAAGTAAAATGAAATAAGACACTTCTAATGAAAGCTAAGAATCTGGTGTATTGAGAAAAGAGAATGTCAGTGTAATTGATGGCTTTTTGCTTTGTGCATATTCCTCACAAGATTTGATTGGACCAGCAGACCTACAGTCTATGCTGTGATATGCCTTTTATTTTTAAAGTGGCTAATTATAATTACTGATCCATTATTTAAATATGTGTAATATACATCTGTTCAGTAAATGTGTAATATATTTTATGTATGTGTTATAAGCCAGCGGTAGACAGATTAAAATTATACATTTCCTTCTATTTTGTATACTGTACATATGCAATAACAACCTTTATGTTTTCTCTTCTATATTTCCTTCTCTCTCTTCTAGAGTTCACTGAATGTGAGTTTAATGTAGTATTATGTGCATGATGTAATTTACATATGTGTGATTGGGCTAAACAGACACGTACATACATGCATGCATGCATGCATGCATGTATGCATTTCATATATACTGTGTGTGTGTGTGTGTATATATATATATATATATATATATATATATATATATATATATATATATATATATATATATATATATATATATATATATATATATATATATATATATATATATATATATATTCATTTATGCATTTATTTATTAAAAAAAAAAAAAAACATCTCTCCCACTTGTGCCAGTGTCAGTGATCACCAATGTTGGCACCCATGCATGAGATTTCCTATACCCCTGTTCGAAAACAGCTATTTTAACTATAATAATCAGATAGAATTACTGCTGTGTGGTTCTGTGATTTGGAAAGCTGGAAAAAATAAAATAAATGCACCTCAAATGCATTTTTAACCCTTGCATTTTGATGAAATAAAACATTTTATGTGGGAACTGAGCAGAGTTTACACCTGAACCTTGAAGTTCACTTCTTTTCTTTTTCTCCACTTTCATCGATACAAAGAAATGCAACTTAAAGAGATTTAATTTCTATGGGGATGGTCAAGGGCAATAGCTCACACATGTGGCTTGAGAGCAGCGTTATATGTTGTCTGGTGTGTACGGGTAGTTTTATTTACTATACAGTATGTTGGGGTGCTTTCAACTGAAAGAACTGAATGACCATTGAATTGCATCTGCTGAATGGGCAGCAGTGGGGTTAACATGTACCATGCTCCCACAGCATGGAAATAAATGGGATACTGACAGAGTGACAGTTGACGTTTATGTGTGAATGTGTAACAATAACTGATGAGTTCCACCTGTGTCCTCTCTTGGAGTGTCATCACCCATCCATCCATCATGGACTTGAAACGTTGTTTGGTTGGATTCATAAAGTAGTCTAAAAAACATAGTGTATCTCCCTGGTGTAAACAGAGTTCATCCATGGCATGCTCATAATTACTTTACTGCTGTTTTTCCTGTTTACTGTTATTGGAATATCCATCTCAAGCAGTTTAAAGTTAATTGACATTACAAACAAAAAAAGAAAGGAAAACGCTTTGATTATATGACCTGTTATTCAAGACTTACAATCTAAAACATGAAACAGCCGGAGGCTGATTAGTCCAGTTTGCAATATTAACTCCAGGGAACTTGTATTGTATATTGATCTCCTTTTTCTGAGATACATTTAACATTTAAAATGATGTACTGTGGGGGGCCTTCCCTGAAACCCTCCAAACAGTAGAAGGGCTCTAAGGGCTCCGTCACCGACACAGAAGGATCCAAACAGAGATATATTTTGTAGTTGTCTTCAAGGATGAAGACGATCTATAATTCCCAGAGAGGAAATTCACATTGTTAGCAGCACAGACAGAAATATCAAAGCAGTGCAGCAAATGTAAGCGGCCTTGGGTGGCCCTGCCCTGCCTGTGTTGCTTGCATGGGCTTGCTGGTGGTGTCCTTGCTGTCCGCTCTTGTTAATTTGCCTCCAATGTGACGGAATTCGAAACGGCACTTGTGCTGTTTTCTGGACATTCTGAACAAAAGTCAGGCCAAATTGCGGCGGGGAGAGATTGAAAAGAAGATTGGAATTGACTTTTCTCCAGAACACATCTCATATTCCTCAATCAAAGACCGTTCACAGAGGCTCTGCGCACTTCTCATCTTCTGCAAGTTGACACCGTGACAACACCCACAGGGGCCCACAGAGTGTGTGTCTGTGTGTGAGTGAGAGTGTCTTTCAGAGTGAGACTTTTCCACTTGAAAGCAAGAAGAGTCATATCATACGAGATACATAGACACATCAAATGTCAACATGTCAACATGTTTAATAAATGATGAAAAGTGTCTAGATTTGGCCCATGTGGACTCACTGACATATACAATGTGCAATTATTAAATAGGGTAGATTATAAACTGATACAATAACTGTCTTTGTGCCTGCCTTGTTTGGAACGTGATTAAATAACTCAGTATGTGAGAAGAACACTTGGCTCATTAACTATTCATAAGTCTTCCCCTGCACTCTTAGGAAAAAAAATTAACTCAACTCCATCGTGAAAAGAAATTCATTAATATTCGTCATTTGTGTGTGGGCTACATTTTGTCCTGTGTAGTTGCCATTGAACAAGACCCAAGATGGTACCAGGCCAGAGGTCTGAGGTGAGATGGGAGGCATCATTTCAGATCGCTTTGCAGGACCCAGGGCAGCTTAAACGTGGAAGTGCCTGCTTAATTTTCAATGCCAACACTTTCATTAAGCCCAGATGGTCCCAATGTTTTGTAGTCGTACTCCTTCTGCATTAACATGGAATGCAAAAGGCTAGACCCAGCATCATTATAGCCACACATGGGGCTACTGCCAATCAGGGTGCAATATCTCTCTCTTTCTCTCTCTCCTTCTCCTTCTCTCTCTCTCTCTCTCTCTCTCTCTCTCTCTCCCCTCTCTCTCTCTCTCTCTCTCTCGCACATGCACACGCACACGCACACACACCACACACAGATATATACACAGTAGTCTGCCACTCCTAAGTCTCATGTCCCGTGGGGAATACAAAAAGGAGATGGGCATACCCGGCAGAATGCATGTTTATATTTACTACACCACCACCAGCACACGCAGACAGAGAAACAGACAGACAAACAGACATACAGACAGACAGACAGACCTACAAACAGACAGCCAGAGAGAAAAACAGCCAAAGCTTAGAGGTGATAAGTCTCTGACGAGATTTGAAACAGGCCCCTGATGCATGCGTGGTGCGTGCATGTGGGTTGTGGAGGAGAGAGAGAGAGAGGCTTAATCAGTCATTAAAAAAAGAAGTCCACCCCGCTCAGTCATGTTCACTCATCCAAGCCAACGGCGCTGCAAACCGCATGAAGGACCACAGTGACGCATCGCATCTCACAAGGCCAATAGTGTGGTTACATCTGATATCTCATGTGCAATGGTTTGCACGGTATTTGGGCTATTAGTGTCTCTCACAAGGTGTCAATTCACTTTGGAGCAACTCCTGTTGTTTTTAGCCATGCTATACAAATAAAGTGTGTGCCTGTGGGTGTGCACGCATGTGTGTATAATAGTTTCAGCATGTGAGTTCTACTGTACTGTATGTGCAAGAACTATGTGTGTGTGCGCGTGCATGCATGCGCGTGCATGCATGCATGCATCTATGTATGTCTGAGAGAGCCTGTGGAATCGTGACCACGCATATACAGGATATGTGTGTCCAGTCCAGTACAACAGCATAATTTATAAAACAACCAGTGTGCGTTCCAGGCGTTTGCGAGTGTTTGCCCGTCTTTATCTGCATGTGTGCATGAGTGTGAATCCCTCTGATCCCAGCCTGCCCTGTTAGTATCAGTTGGAAACAGTCATTCCTCATGAATATTAAAAAGCTGCGGCCCCGGCCCGTGCACTCTCCCTTTTTAAATAATAAACAAGGTCTAATAATTTAATGGGGTTGTATGTTGACATATCCCATAGGCATCCATACTGTACTATATGAGCACTGATGGGAGAAACCGAGAGAGAGAAAAAAAAGGATGAAGGGTAAAAAAGAGACAGTCAGGTCTTGACAAATGAAGGGAGACAGCGAGGGAGAGCAGGCTGAGAGAGAGAGAAACAGCGGGCGCGGTATCCATTTATTTCTAGAGAGCCTAATCCTTTTTCTGAGTCTCTCTCTCTCTCTCACTCGCTCCTCTTTGAGTTTGCAGTTCCTCCTCTGTGCCTCAGACCACTTCCCTCTTCATCCCTACTTCATTAGGTTGATAAAATAATGGCCAACACTCTCTGTTAAGCTCATGTTGATAGAACGTCGTAAGGACTGTCTTTCGCTTTTGGAACATTATCTGGGTTGTAAAATGCAACGGAGGGCACAGCTGAGACTCATTCGGAAGTGAATCACTTTACTTGAAAAGCGCACAAGGTGTGGTTCATAAAGCCATTCCTGAGCTATAAGGTTGTGCTATAAAGCTTTAAAATATGTCCTGGGACAAGCATTTCACTTTACTAAAAGCATCAGAAAAACACATCAGTACGGCGATTAGTTAAATACTGCATATAATTTCCCAATTCCCGTAGTCCCTAATGTACAGTATGTGTAGTACTGACCAGTTATAATTCGGTCTCAAACTTGGCATCATATAATGCTGCGGCATGCGAAGCCAAATGGCAATCTTAGACAGACCGAAAAATATAAATCGAACGACATGCATCACTCTCAACATACCCAAATAGGCCAGTGGCCGAAGGACTATAGTGTTACTAATGGTCTGAATAGATGGTGGCATACCACATTACTGATATTAGTATATATATATATGTGTAGAACCATTTACAAACATCGTTTAGGCTTCAAGAAATACATTAGCAAACACGATCCAAAGCCATTTCTTTGCATGAACACGGGTCGGCCGTTCTCAAACACAGATTAGATTATCACTAACTGGATAATGGGAACTCTCACTATTAAGCCTGATATAAATTTAGTACTTTGCCTAACAATGGTCTCCTGCTAGGCTCTACAAGCTCGCATCATGAGTGTGACATGAGCTTGTAGATCTTCTATTTTCAGTGCGGGGCGTTGTGTACCAACCGCCAACCCCAGTACTATAAGCATTATATTATGCATGCCATGCGTTTTACTGTTACCCTTCTGTTTCACACTTTGCTCTCCACACCTCTATGGCAATAACACCCCCACGCCACCCCCTCCAACGCCACACCCGCGCCCCCATGATTGCAATCTACCTCCTCCTCACTCCCTCTATCCACTGATACTGAGGAGATTTCAGCTCCACATGGCAGGATTGACAACCTCTTTACGCGCGGACACGCGCGTGTGCACACACTCACCTCTATCTATATACCTATACTCCCATAAACATACGTCCGCACACACGCACACCTTTTTTATGTCAGTTCCCCTGCTGTGCTCTCATACCTCATTGACCACAATGTAATACTTCATTAGCTATATTGCAGGTTTTACCCTTCTAAGTGAGATTAGCTTCCTTTGTCTCGCTCTTGGCCTAAACCTCCCGGTCATAAACCGCACTCTTTCCTGCACATACTTGCCCACCAAGCAAATAACAACTTCCAATGTCGAGAAGGCGGCGTTTGCCAAGCCATTTCTTTCTTCTATTATTTCTTTTTACCGCAATCCACTCTTTTCTGCCTCAGACAGCATATGTGCTGGATAAGCTCCATGGGCCACAAATGATTCATTACGACGGAGCCAATGAAAGCTTTGATTCGGAATTTGGGAAATTGCATAATGAAGTATTGCCGTGACGGCCAGAAGCTTCCGTTTCATTCGGTTGCAAAATGGAGAGGACAGGCATACATCTGGCACACTGATGGAGGTTTAGGGTCAGTAGTTGACACAAAATCGGGATGACTTCACTTTGCATAAAACTACATGGTAGAGATGTGTATAACAATATGCTGCACAATTAATTATCACGGTTAACGTTTCGCTCTCCCAAAAATCTAGTTTTTGGATTTGATTAATCTTAGGCTAGTCTTTGAAGTTTCTTGGACACCACTAATATCTCCAAATCATTAAAGGGGAATTCCACCCATTTTCAATTTTTTCCTGAGAGGATACATTTGTACCCTCTCAGGAAAAAGGGGTCTGAAAGAAAAATCATTAACATGGTGAAATACATCTTGATGATGTCATCAGATGTATTTCACCATGTTTTTTTTTTTTTTTTTTTTTTTTGTTTCTCCGGACCTCCATTTTTAGGAAATACAGAATTGGGGGAACTTTTTATCATGTCCACACAACATCTCTAAGGTATATTGATGACATATTAAAATGTTGAAAATGGGTGGAGTTCCCCTTTAATATAGTGCACTACAACCAACATCTGGTCTTTAGACATAGCACTCACTGAAAACTGTTGTGATGCAGTCACACTTGGATGGGTGTGACATATTACACACTGAACGTTAGTCAAGGCCTCACTAACCACATGCATTAGTACTAAACGCATGCATTCATAAATTAAATATGTAGAGACGTTGAAAAACAAGGGTTTGACTGTTCCCAACATAAGTGTCTGGTCAATGAGCAAGACTGTCTTGGTATCATTTTGTCATGGTGACGATGACGGGTTAGTGCACAGGCAAAATGGCCCAATGAAGCCCTGAGCCAATGTGGTACCATGGCCATAAGATTTATTAATGAATTAATGAATAAAAGTTATAAATGTCGGAGACTAGTAAATGTAATATTGAAAGTCCAGTATGATTATGAAATAGCGTCTTTGTTTTGCGAATTTATAATAAGGGTGTTTAATGGCATATGTACAGTACGACACCAATGACACCACTGTAAACATGGAGAAACATGCTCTTAGCACTGATTCACTTACATCTTTCATTAGACCTGATTAGACTGAACCAAAAACAACATTTCCCAATTAATGTAGCCTATTACAGTATATACTGTACATTGCCATAAGAATGTATCTGCAGCTTCCTATAAAAACAGCAAGGAAGAGGAAAAGGGTCCTTTTTCAAAAGGATTTAGTCTGTGACGGGAATGACACAGACACACCTGGACATGCTGTCACTCTTGGCCAGTGAATCAGAACGTGGCTGGCAGTTGGACTTTGATGACTAGATCAATGACTTCTCTTCAAAGAAGGCCAGAAGAAAGTCAGTGATTTCAGTAGGATACTATACCTTTCTGCCCTGCTGTGCTGTACAGTATATATCTGCTTAATATTCTGATATCTTGGTATTTCCCCCACGGTTTTATTTAAATTAAGGTGTTTGACTCCTAAATGTGTAATTTAGAGAAGGAGCTATTTATATTGTTTCCCAAGTAGTAATCCTATGTGGTCGTGTTTTTGTCGAAGCAGGTTCACTATTCTCTCTGGACCCGAGTTATTCTCCTTAAAAGTTACTTGGCTCGACTTACTGTAGGCTACAGAATGAAACACCCCCATAATGACAGTATAATTAACATAACTAATATAATTTCAAAGTAATACTGGATTACCCAGATTCTGGTGGTTCAAATATATACATATTCATTGATACTGGAATGCAAAATTAGTGGAAGATAGAGCAAAGCTCCTTAAGGGACTTTTTCCAGTTTTGAGACGGGTTACATCTATCATATTGAATTGCAATGCATAATTGTACACGCACGCACGCACGCACGCACGCACGCACGCACGCACGCACGCACACACACACACACACACACACACACACACACACACACACACACACACACACACACACACACACACACACACACACACACACACACACACACACACACACACACACTGTGCTAGCTAGATCAAACAAAGATCCTCTCAAGGAAAGCAAGGAAAGCAAGTAAAAATAAACTAAAGAAAGGACATTTTGATGGCTCCCACTGTTTAAGAGGCTGTTAGAGTTGGGTTACAGGTTAGTAATAGTCAAAGCCCCCCGGTGGGTTAAATAGGCTCTTCCTATCTGTTCACTTGCTGTCTTTATCTTCCTCCCTCCTCGTCTTCTCCCAGAAACAGCAAAATCAATGTGCGATCTGCGATGTGCGTCGCGACAGGCGATGTCACTGAAGTTATAACTTAGTGTCGACTGGTGAACTGTAGCGACCATTGGCCAAAATGGCCGCAAACGTTCCCTACTAAGCCTAACCCTAAACCCTAACCCTGAACATAATAATATATCAGTGAAACATATGCCTAAAAAGCTAAACTTAACCCCTGACCGTTATTCAAACACAGTTGCAAACGTTATGCCAACAGTCGCGACCGTTATGCAAAACAGTCACGACATATGCCGTCGTAGCAAAATGATGTCACGGAAGTTAAAAAAATAACATAAATTTGTCGCGACCATTTTGGCCACCCGTCGCAAGGTATGTTGCAACGTACGTTGCGGTTGCAAATTGATTTTGCCCCTCCCGTCTTCTTCTCCTCTTCCTCTGACCGAGCTCTGGTCTGAGTCATACACAAAAATAACCATACTAACCACTGATTGAAGGTCATTAAACAATACAAACCAGTGATTTAGTGACGCGTGATGAATAAACAACCCTGAAAATGCTCAATATGTTGCTGCCTGTACACATTAAAATGCGATTATTCACCATTCCTCTCCTCCTGCTTCTCTGTTGGTATGCTTCAGATGTTTTCCCTGACTTTTTGCACTACTGTGATAGAGACAACTCAATTACGTTGGGGCCCAGAGTCATTTCTGGTTCACAGCCACAAATCCCTGCCGTCGGTAAAATAAGATTATAAATTGAGTTTACCAAATTTTGGCAGTCCATTGGGGCTGTTGCATCGCACACCAGTGCCCCCCAAGCAGCTCTGGTGATGTGGTGGAAGGTAATATTTGGAGAAAGTCACAAGGGGGGCGAGGGTGCAGTGGGTTCCCCCGGCCCCTACAGAGAGCTCTGGGTCGGCTGTTGCTCGGGGTACACCAGTGGGTTTTCAACCAGGGGTCCGGGGACCACCTTTGGTCCTTGAGAGAGTTCAAGGTGGTCCCTATATGTGTATGACAGAAATTGGCTAACCAAATGTAACTCTTTGAGAGTGTAAAAATGTAGGTGCAGGTTGTTCTCAGTCAGATTGCTGGTCCCTGCGTCGAAAAAGGTTGAAAACCCCTGGGCTACGCAATCATGGCAGGTGCTGGATGTTCACAGCTACTGATTGTATGCCAGTGTTTATAGACCAAAGCGCAATCTGGTCTGCATTGTGACTGATCAGAGGTATAGCCTTCGAGAGGTGATGTGTGTAAAAGACCTTTACAGTGACAAGGGCGATCTGCATATGAGCATGCAACGTCAGATGGTAAGACACAACAAAAGACAAGGTCTTAGGGCATTTATTTGTGTCATGCTGTATGTCCAAATTGTCCATGTTTGGGTATAATTTGCCTGTAAAAACAGGGTAAAACAGGGTAAAAATTTGCCTGTAAAAACAGGGTCCATTTGATTTCATTTTTTACACTCTCAAGAGTTAAAATATTCATCACAGGAATTAGCTACCTGAAGTCTACACAACTAGAGAATGTAGAAGATTAATGGTCATTTTGATCTGTATGTTTGACTGTTTTGTTTCCCAAATCCAGCCTGGAATTGTGGACGAAAGCAAAATAAATCTTTAGTTTTGGGGTCTGTGGGGTTAAAATGTCGTCAAACGGTGGTCCGTGGCTCAAATTATGAATAAATAGTGGGCCCTGGTATGAAAAAGGTTGAAAACCACTGCCCTATACACAAAACTGTGAATATATTTGCAATAACGTTGATTTGCAGACTAGGGTGAGCCACATGAAGTCCAAAATCAACATGGAAGCAAGCCAGGCAGTTATTAGAGCCTGTCTTATTTAATACAGGTCAGAGTAGCAGGATGACAGTTAGGCTAAAGCCATGAGCTGTCTTTGAACCTGTGACCTTGTGTTCCTCCCTTGGTGGTTTGCATACTAACTGGCGCTGGCTGGGACCCCACGGGACGTCCCATGTCATTTCATCCCACTCAATCTGTGTTGGCGGCAGAAACCAAAAAACGCAGGGGAAGCACACAGCCTCCGTCTGAGACTTTTTCAGGGGGACATTTTTCAGCACAATTGATCTTTATACTTCATTTCACTAATCGGAGAGCCTGGCACACAGAAAGGGTGGACTGCTGGGGTGGTGGGAGGTGTGCAGGCATGGGGCGGTGGAGGGGGGGCAAGGAAAAGGCCAAACAACAGCAACAACACCAGCAGCGTGACAGCTGTGTGGGCTGGCCCGTGTTATGACCCAACAAACATAAAATATATGTGCACACACACACACACACACACACACACAATGGGCCGCATACGCACACAGCACGCGCTCACAAACACACATGCGGTATGTGAAAGCCCACAATATGGTTTAGTGTACACATGCAGTGCGTGCAAGCACACATGCGCGTGCGGACACACACGCGCGCATGCGCACACGCACACACACACACACACACACACACACACACACACACACACACACACACACACACACACACACACACACACACACACACACACACACACACACACACACACAGCCATCCTCGCTTGCCCTTTCCACCTTCAAACGTATCCAGTCTCATCTGAGTTGTGACTCATGTAAGCATCCAAGCCTCGCTCTCTGTCTCGCAGGTGCTGAATGCGATGTATTAATGTAATGGGGTTCAGGGTAACTCTCTGCCGAGTGTCATTACCTTGAGCTCCCTGTGACAGTTTGCTGGTTAAGGCATATGCCTAACCCACTTATGACTGATTGAAGCATTGATTCTGCGGGGCGGACTGATCAATGCGGCCGTGAACAAAGAAGAAAAGAAAAAAGAATCCCCCCCGGTGAGGGTCGAATTCCTTCATAACCTAAAAACACCTGCATCCCATGCCCCCCAGCATTACCGAGTAAATCTGTTGTATTATTTACTTTACTCCGACCACCATTGCCCTACAAAACATTGCGTTTCCCACACCGTGCCTGGAGGACTCTCGTGTGGATTTCTGAGTATGAACCACATGCTCAATCACAGCGCCATCCCTGCCTCGGGAACCCTGGAGGAGAGATAGTTGTTTGTCGGAGCGTTGCACCATGGTGACGCCATTTAGGAAGAACTGGCCAAGAATTCCAATTTATGTCCTTCTTCCGTCACACAATGACCACAGAAAAACACATTTTGAATGAAAATGACTTCAGGCGGGAGAAAGCACCTTGCACTACCCGTGGTGATATCCCTGTTTTCATTATAGGATGAAACTGCACATTGAAAATGATCACTTGGGCGTTGGCAGACACTTCCGAACCCAGGTGCACAGTGGTTGAAAGCCAAACGCTCTTTAAAAGTTAGCGTAAGTGACCTTTTTTTTTTTTGGTTAAAGCATCTTACTGGTTAAAAAGTTAAATACTATATCCGATAGTCATTATTCGCTAGGGTTTCTTTGACGCTTTAGTAAAGACTAATAGCTTTTTTTCAGGTTGGCTTACCAATTAAATCCAACCAGGAAATAGGACAGGTTGGATAAACAAGTGAAATTGGAAATGATAACACTAAGAAGTGAGCAGACAAAATTGGATCTGGAACACTCAAATTGAAGCTGAAAGATGAGAACACTCATCTATCAGTTTTCGGCGAGCGAGAGAGACAGGGAGAGACTCCTGTTACTGAATGATTGAAAATGTGAAAGTTCTTCTATTCACACTTTGTAGAGTGGGAACAGTTCAGACGAAGTGTACAATTATCAGTATAGAGTTATTTTATATAACACTTTTTTTGTATCTGACCCACAGTGGGCTACTGTGGGCCAGCGTGATTTGAAGCATTTTGTTCAAAATGAGCCACTCCTGCAAACCTTATGCTAAAGCTTAGCCAATCAGGATGGCATACTGTAGGAAAGATCTGACAGAAGCACAGGGGCGGATCTAGGCATGGGTATGGGGGGCAATGCCCCTTAAATGCCCAGTCTGCGCTACCAAACATGCAAAACAACCCCAGATATATCAGATTAAACTGCTTATATTTAAATGATTTGAAACACTACTACTGCTACTAACTAACAACAGCTGTGTCACCACTAAACCAACAGCATTTCATCATTGAAAACAGAAAACTCTCTGAGTCAGACCTTTAGCTTTATGCATGCTGTGCGTCTGTTGCAACTTCAACAACAAGTTATTATTATTGATGCTTAATTGCCTAACAAAAGTCCTGTAACTGAAAATGGTATGGGTGCGCCCCTTACCATTTTCTCTTGCGCCCCCCCCCCCCCAATTGGGAAATGTTACATCCGCCCCTGGCATAGACTACTTGGCAGCCCCTAGAGCCCCAATGTGAACCTGGACATGTTGGGTACACCAAGGTTTTATGTTTAGCATGGTTTATGTTTAGCATTTTATGTTTATGCATTTTCTACAATTTTCATAATTAGCATAATATATGACAATGCCCTTAACAACCTATAGAAGGCAAAACAAAATGCCATCATGTTTTATGTACTTTTTTGCTTTTTATAGGTTGTTTATGGCAAATCACAATATTCAATGGTTGTATTTACACCATCCCTCACAGCTGGCCATTCATTATCAATGGAATTCAATGTTTGTGCTTACACAAACCATCAAGGTTGGCCGTTCATTGCTAATGCAATGACATTCAAGGTTTGTGTCATTGTGTGCCATTCAATGCTCAAAGCTGGACATAGGAGGAGCTAGCACCCCTCAACAATATCACACATAATTGCACATAATTGCAGCATTGTGGGTTTGAAGTAAAACTCTCATAGATTCTTCTCCATACCAACCTTTTAGGTAGAGTATAAAGTACCACTAAAGTACTAAAGCTGAGTTAAAGCTGAGTTACCAGTGGAAATTGTTGAATAGAAAGTATTATCTGATTGTGGACGGTAAAATCTATAGTTTGTATATTGCCATTTCCATTTTGTATGTGACCTTTTTTGTCTTTTGCTTTTATGCCTTATAGACGAAGCACTCTGCATGTAAGCAAGTGATATTATCATAAAAAAGTTGTCAGGTCATTTATATTTTAAATCCTTGTCAGATTGGGTGACTGGGAGAGGGTTGAAGGCTCATTTACTTTTGAAGTGCTCCCCACACTATACTTCTACAGCAAAGGTCTGAGAGGAATTCTGTAAAAACAGAAATAACTTGAGAATGAATTCAATATTCTGCCCATGTGTATAATGGTGAGTAAGGTGCTGTGCACACAGCTAAATGGGCTTTGATTCCCTTTGAGCATCCACACAAAAATTGTGTGCTCTCAGGGTAAAATGTTTTTTGAATAAAATACACACTGAAATGCAAACATGAAGTGGCATAGTGTGCGTATGTATTGTAATGGGTGCCAAACTAAACACATAGAATAAGTGGTTTTACCATTTAAACTGTAACTTTACAAATACATTCTACCATAATGCAAATACACAAGTAACAAGCTCACATGTTTAACAACATCACATGTTGTGAGCCAGATTAAACTGCAATGTAACGTTAATCTGGAATAATAATAACTTAAATGTATAACTGTAATAAAATAAACTTTGTTATGAGGACGATCCTGGCAACACATCACCATTTTGAAGTGAAAATGGTTTTCTTTATTATAGATTTCTCTTATGTTTACTTTGTCCTTACTCAACCTCCATCCACTGCTAATGATGAAAGGTTGTGGAAGAACTTGCAAGACATGAAAACAGCGTTTCAAAGACATGAAGGTCGAAAGAGAGAGCTACCCGAAAATCAGGGGAAAAAAGTAAAAACAAATAGCAAAGAGTACACTGTAAGGCAATCCGCACACTGACTGATGTTGAGCTCCCAGGCAATGTATTTTCAGAGAGAAAGAAAACACTGTTTGACCCCTGTGGGCTTTCATCAGGTATGACATCTGTTTTCTGCCCCAAATCAGGAGTATCTTTCTGTTTTCATGCACCAAGTCATAACCCCCAGAAAATGGGATGGAATATACATAAACACATACATATATGGGGTGGAATACGCACACGCACACGCGCACGCACACACACACACACACACACACACACACACACACACACACACACACACACACACACACACACACACACACACACACACACACACACACACACACACAGTCTGTCTGTCTGTCTGAAAGTTCACCAAACATCCATTCTCATTTAACAATACTTTAGTCTGCTCCATCCATTCTAGCAGGCTGTGCATGCTGTGTGTGTATTATCAGCACATTCGGGCGATTGCAAATTTGTTTTGTTGATTGCAGAGTTGTGAACTGCAACATTGTTTGTGGTAAGAAATGTGGGCATATTGTGGAACTGCAAATTACTGTG
This sequence comes from Benthosema pterotum, assembly GCA_039105355.1. Classification (NCBI taxonomy): domain Eukaryota; kingdom Metazoa; phylum Chordata; class Actinopteri; order Myctophiformes; family Myctophidae; genus Benthosema; species Benthosema pterotum. The sequence continues at coordinate 38,052,988 of CM076975.1, read as the reverse complement.
CAATAGGCAAAAGTTTAGAACAGCATGGACACTTTTTTTTTGCACTGATACACAGCAAGGTTCAGAGTGCTAATTTAACTCTAAGAATGTCTTTGTACCCCAAACACTCCGACTTGATCAAATACTCCTAGGTTTGAATCAGAGAGTCTCTCCCTTCCAATGTCTAAAACAAACATAGTGGATGTTAAAGGAGCAATTTCAATCACTCTTGAGTACTGTACGTTTGTGGAGTATCTGTAGTTTATGTAAGTGCCAGTAATTCTCTAAGTGAGGGGTTTTCAACCTTTTTCATTTCATCCCAGGGACCACCTTTTATTCAGCATTTGAGCCACGGACCACTATTTGAGGATATTTTATCCACACAGCCCCCCCCAAACTAAAGATTTCCTTTGCTTCTGTCCATGACCATTAATCTTCTAGTTGTGTAGATTAGGACTGACTCACATGATGAATATTTTAACTCTTGAGAGTGTAAAAATGAAACCAAATGGACCCGCCAGGGTCCATTTGGTTTCATTTTTACACTCTCAAGAGTTACATCTGGTTAAACAACTTAGCTGGGGACCACCTGGAACCCTCTCAAGTCCTCTAAGTCTATGTACTCCGGTACTTTGACTCAAATACAAATTTGACTGGGGTTGAGTAATATTGGACCTGAGGTGTCTATACTTTGACTCAATGTCTGGGGCTTTGCCCACCACTGAAAATAAGCATAAATTTAAGTTGGAGGCAAACATAACATTTGCTACCACAGTACATCAGGCCAACCTCCATTAAGCCTCCCCTAATCACGGATCAGTGTTAACGATAAGAAAAGCATTTACGATGATACCTATCTGGTATCAAGCTGTCTCTGCCTAGGCATGTTTATGGCTTCAAGTTTCCAAAAGTCTTTGTCATTCTGACACTTAAAGGTTTATTTTGTCAATGTCGGCGGAAACCTTGCGATAATATGTCCAAAACTTGATTTGTTTATTTTAAAACATTTTAAAATTGTGAACATTGCCGATCTGCAAGCTCACAATGTGTTGCATTCATAGTGAATGCACTCTAGTAGGCCGTGCTCCCAAGGCGATTTTCGTTCACTCTCGTATCGACCCGCGTGGCACTACATAATTTTGGCTTCATAAAAGAGAGATATATGTAGAAAGCCCAAATAAAAAAGTTCTCCATGTGCCATCCTGCAGTATTTTTATAATCGGCAATCAAAGACGGGACTATTTCTTACTAGGCGTACTAGTATTTTAAGGGGGAGTGGTGCGGTTTTGGTCACATGCTCCAATCGCGTGGCAGCTTTATTCCCTTCCCCATCATAACAACAATGGCGACCGCTACATCGAGCAGCAGGAGCAAAATAAATCAAAACAAAGAAAGAAAAGTGCATACAGAGGAATCCAAACGGTGCTATATGCACGTTTTTATCAGTACAGGAGGAGGACATCCAGGTTTTGCAGCAACACGGTGGGACACTTAGATCCTGAGCTAAACAGTGGCTTTGTTTGCTTCTGCTGGAGATCATCTTTCACGGTAAGCGCTCCCCCTCCACACACACATACACACACACACACACACACACACACACACACACACACACACACACACACACACACACACACACACACACACACGTTTACACAAAACTAAAACAGTTTTTTGAGAGATTTTAAAGAAAACTGGCTTTCCAGGTTTTGACTGTCTGGTATTGATTTGTTATTGTATGACTGATCATCAGTGTTGTAGTGGTACTTTTAGAAGTGGGGGGACGCCTCTGAAAGGGGAATTCCCCCATTTGATTTTTTTTTTTCTGAGAGTGTACAAATGTGAACCAAATGGACCCGCTAGGGTCCAATTGTACACTCTCAGAAAAAAGAAAGTCATTAACATGGTGAAACACATCTTGATGATGTCATCAAGATGTATTTCACCATGCTAATGATTTTTTTCAGACCCAAAAATATTTTTGATGTGAGAAGTGGGGGGACGCCGTCCCCCGCGTCCCCCCTCCACTACACCCCTGCTGATCATGGTGCTATTACTGTAGCCTAATACTGCATATCAGGGCTCTGCACCCATTTGGAAACAATGTGCCAATGTTTGTATTTTCTAAATAGGCAGCTATATTGTGCGATTTCAATGTCAGCATTAATTCCAACATAATTATGTTCATTGTACACTAATATAACACACATCGCTTCCTTTAAAAAAAATGTTGTGTCACATTATTGTTTGATTAGTGTATATTATACATTATATTATATTGTGAGCAATAATGACTCTCCCCAGTCCCCATGCAGTCAGAGTTCAGAGTTTTACGAATGTTGAATTGTGCGTAGGCTTGCACTTAAACCAGTGATCCTTGGTGCCAAATGTGCCCAGCACTACACTGCATAATGTTTCCATTACATCAGAAGTGTTTGATGATCTGCATTTGATTCCCAGGCTTTGGGGAATTAGAAAGACAAAATGTGTCAGTTCCTTTGTCAATTTCAACAGCAAAATATGTTAATGTCCATATTCATGTATTTTTGGGAAGCAGTAAAGCCTTTGGTGATGAAGTGAAATTATTTTATATTGATTATCATTGATTAAAAGAACAATGTGTGGCTAAAACACCTACAGCTAATTCATATATTAACAGTTGAGGGGATAAAATAACAAAATGGAATTGGAGGTTGGAGGTTATGTTGGGGCAGGTCACAGCAAGGCCTGTTGTTTTGACCACTGTCATTTACCACGTTTAATGCTCTCTCTCTCTCTCTCACACACACACACACACACACACACACACACACACACACACACACACACACACACACACACACACACACACACACACACACACACACACACACACACAATTGTAAATTTGTAAATCTGTGATTTGACAATACAGCAGATTATCATTGTTATTGTGTTTGTTTAAAGGCCTGTTGCTGAAGGATGCTGAGACCATCAGTCCTGTTATAGACAGAACACAAGAGCTGCCTCATGTTCAACGCTACGGAAACACGCACTGCAACACAGACCAAGTGTGAGTTATTATATAGTATGTGAGTTATTACAGTGCATATTTCAAAAGTAAGGCATTGAGCAACAACATTTGTGTCTATGTGTACATGTTTTCAGAAACAACCTTTTGCTGTCAGCTACAACGACTTTTGTAGACACAGAAGAAGAGGAAGACTGCGGATGCTGTTGCTTCAGATTTCAGGTAACTGTGGTGTGTCTTTGACCATTATCGTACAAACAAAAACATCAGATTTATCCTGGGGCACCTACAGATGGCTGCAATTCGAAACTGGCCTCTGTAAAACAACAAATGTATATCTAATCGCCCCCCAAACCCCCCTATCCTCTAGGTACATTCCTCTTTTCCCTTTTTACCTCCACTATGATTTTACCTCCATGATTTGCTGTTTCTGACTTTACTGAACTAGTTGTTTAGTATGTATTTGAATGTCTTAATGAAATGAACAAGTTGGCTACTATTGTAAACAAGTGTATTAACTAGTTAATCAGTTTTTCAGATTTGCTGTAGTTGTACTTGAATTGTACTGTAATTCTACAAGCTGTTATCAGTTCTGTAGCAGTGTGTAGTTGACTTGTACTGTAACTCTCATTTCTGTTAATACGATTTTCTTTCATTCATTCATCCTGTCGCAAAAAATGCTAGTTTAAACTGAACTGGTTCTCATTGTTAACCATGACGTGACTATGCATAATGGATGATTTTTGATTTGATTTACACTGAACATAAGTTAACAAAAGTACATCATTACATTACCATACATTATTTACATTACAAAATGATTCATATGAAAGGTACATTACATTACCATACATTTTTTACATTACGAAGTGACACATAGAATACATGCCCCCATATCCCAAAGGGGATGTCTATGCTGGCCACTTATAGTGGGACATTTTCAATTAACCATACCTTTGTTTTTTGTTTAAAGGACCTTAAATTAGAAGTCAGTTTTAAGTTAGCTTCCAGCCTATTCTACTACACTGTGTGGCTCCTATGTAAATAAATGAGCCTTTGCCCACCTTGCTTTTAAAAGACGGCAGCACCATATCCGCAATACTGGCTCTAGTAAAATGGTTGTGTAGCTCATGAACCTGCGTGAAGCATGCCCTTAGTACCGTTGGAACCTCTCCATAGTTAATTTTATGGACCATTAAATTAAATGGATGGATGGATGTTTCTTTCTGAAATAAAAGAAGGAACAAAAAAAATACTTTATTACACTTGTGCTAATCTTTCCCTATCATTCTATTTTACAGGCAGGGCAAACTGTAAAGGTGGTTGGCCTGTGATTTCCCCCAACTGGTGTTGCACTGCCCCTCAAAGCACATCATCTCTAAAATGTTTGTGTTGAAACATTAACAGCAGATAAAACTTCTAGACAGTCTACCTCATTCATCTAATACAACAAAAACTGACTCAACCAATGTAAGAGAAGCAGAAAGTGACAATGAACCATGATAGTACACCTGGGCAGAAAACTACAGAGCACTAAGGACTAAGGACACTACAGTGTTACAGTGTACACAGATGATTGATATTAAAGACAACTGGTAATCTCCCAGTATGACATGCCCGTACCCCCCACAGGAGAGGATTTAAATGTGCCCGAAGTGAAATATTTTGTTCGTCAAGACATTGGGTATCTTATCTAAAGGTCAAATCCATATGTCCAAGTCACTTTGTCTATTCACTGTATGCATGTGTATGTTCAGGCATTAACTAGAATAGCTTGTGATTCTCAAAGACACAGTAAGAGAAGAAAACAAAAAAGCTTTGTCCATTCCCCCAACCAGTGATGCCCTGCACCAACACTGCAAAAGGGCAAACTACCAAGCAGAAGTAATGAGACATTCACTGAATGGTATGAGTGCGCTCCTTCACCTATTGCCAATGGATGGGACATGGAGGATGGGGGTTAACAGTTACATTGGTGACTAGAAATCCTGCCCCTGACACTGTGTTGCAGGTAGTCCACTGTAATTCACTGTAATTGTAAGAAAAGCAAATGTGAGACTGGTAGATGTTCTTGTATGTCTGCAAAACTGTCTTGCACTGCCTTAAATACATTTTAATGCAATACATTTAGCTCTTTTTACAGAGCCTATTTGCACAGCCAACAAGCATATTTTATAATGTTGATTTTGTATGCCATTTTGTATTTCATTTTATATACAGTATATGATGGACGTGAAGGTGAAGGTGGTGGTGGTGATGGTGGGGGGGGGGGGGGGGGGGGGGGGGTGACAGATGCTGTGACACTTTCTGGTATTTTAATAAATGTTTCATACCGTTTGCTGCAATAATTCTGACTTTCAGTGCATTCATTTGTAGTCTTGTGCATTTTTTGCAATATTCCAATTTAGGGGCGTGGTAACATTTTGATAGATTATCAGTCATTTTGGGGTAAGATGTGTTGATGTTCTTTAATGCCTTTCATTACACAGTAGGTTGAGAACATTTTTATGCATGAAACATAAGCTTTTGGCTAAATTTATAAATGTGTATGTTTCATTGTACTGGGTGACAATCACTTAAGGTGAAGCGTTTTTTAACAAATTTGCTATATTTCATGATCTAAATACACTTATGTGTAAACTATGGCACCAATAATTGTTTCAGATGTTAGGTATATGTATTTATGACATTTGGGAAAGATTTTGGGTTGCCAAAATCAATAGATCACATTTTGCAAGCAAAAAGAGCAACATACGATTTTCGTTTTTTAGTTACAGACTTGTTGTACATATCTGGCTCCTGACAAAATACTGCAGGATATCATGCGGAGAACTTTTAACCCAAAGCCCAGAAGGGTATTATCTATGCAAAAATGCATTGAAACAGTAGTGCCAAAGACATTGGAACGAAAGTCATTTTCTAGGCTCTTTTTGCTGGGTTGGATTCATAGTGCACGGCCTCTAGGTAGTAGGTCGAAATTGGGAGATAATGTTCAAGGTTTCTACCCAACAATGACATGGAAAATGTATATGTATTTAAAAAAGTGAATATATAGGAGGTGGACCGTCTAGAAGAGGGTCACTCTGACTGTCCGTTTGGTTTGTCCAGGGCTAATCTCACTAATTGCTGGACGGATCAGGACCAGAGTACACTGTGTACACTGCTAGTAGGTCAAAGAAGAACCCCATCCGTTTATTTGAAATGCAGTCATTTCGCTGTCAAAGAGGGCGTGATTGAAACCTTAAACGAAATGTAGAGTCACACATCATGAAAATGTCACATGGCCACATAAAGGCCCACATCCATGTGGAAGCTGTGCCGTTGTTATTATTATTATTATTATTATTATTACCCATTACCTATTATTGCCCATCTTGTTGTGACATGTGATAATATAACAGTTGTTCAGCCAAGCACAGATTAGCTTTGGGGGTTGTCTCTCTCCGTTTCTCTTTGTCTCATTCTCTCACTTTCATTCCTCGCTCACGAACACAACTGCATGCGCTCTTGCACTCGCGCACACACACACGCACACGCACACGCACACGCACACGCACACGCACACACACACACACACACACACACACACACACACACACACACACAGTCATAGATTCAACTTTGATTCTTGCTTGCTTTCAAGTACCATTCACTCATTGCAATTTGCTCTATCCCTGTTTGCCAAAGACACCTACACATGCATTCATACAAGCGTGCACACATACACACACGCACGTGCATGCATGCACACACGCTCACACACACACGCACACGCACACACACACACACATAAACAGACCTGCAGAGACAGCGATTGCTCAGGGTGTCTCTCACACCCTCTCATTCTCCCTGTCCGACCTCATCAGAGCAAAGCAACAGATCCACCATGTCCTCGTCTCTTCATTACTGCCCTTTTCTACCTCATCGCTCATATGCTGCGTCTACCTGCAGTTCTTCTTCATCATATTTAGATTGTTTTCACCCTGTGCAGGTGTGTGAGTGTGTGTGCACGTGTGTGTGTGTGTGTGTGTGTGTGTGTGCGTGCGTGCGTGCGTGCGTGTGTGCGTGTGCGCGTGTGAACCCAGAATTACACATAAAACACTTAAAATACTTGTTTTCTATTGACCAGGCTCCACTATTTCCCTCTAGTCTACGCCAAATCTCTTCACTGAAAATAGCAAATCTACAAGCTTATACCATATGGCCAGAATAGGGAGGACCTTACGGCCCCTATTCCCTGTGTGTGTGTGTGTGTGTGCGCGCGCGTGCGCGCACGCGGGCATGCACGCACGCACGCACACGCTGTGCATGGCGTGCATGTGTGTGTGTGTGTGTGTGTGTGTGCGCGCGCGAAAGTGTGTGAGGCAAACATTGATAGAGCAAATTGCAAAGAGAGAATGGTGCTTGAAAACAAGCAAGAATCAGAGATAAGAGTCTATGATGGTGTGTGTACTGTATGTGTGTGTGTGGGGGGGGGGGGGGGTGCGTGCGTGCGTGTGTGTACTGTAGTTGAAAGTTGGAACAAACTTCTGGACTAGAGGAAGAGGATCTGAGACTTGCACCAACTCACTCCACTGCTATTAAATCCAGGCTAAAGCCCGTCTCTACTGCTATTATATGCACAGTACTTTAACACTCTTTGCTTCTGATTCAATACATTTTTTTTTTTGTTTTGTTTTTCTGATGGAGGATACGTTTTTGTCTTTTGCCTTTTACCACCACACAGTATTTGCAACTGTATTCATCTGGCTTTTTTTTTGTATTTGAAAGTAAGACAATAGGAAAAGTATGCATATCTCTAGAAAAAACTTTGGGGTGCTGAACTAAAAAATGTGAAAAGTACATAAAGAGAAAAATAGTTCGCACACCATTGAGTATACTGTAGCTCCCAGGCAGTTGAATTTTTATGTTTCAACCCAATTTGGGTCTTTGTCAGGCCAAAACTCCCGTACAATTTACCCTCTATAGAGGAGACCCCCTTCCCTTCCCAATGCAAGAGAAAATGATCTTCTGCAGTCGGCATGTCAAATGGCTGCTGGGTCCAAAACCAATACTTTATGAAACTGTGTTCCAGTAGATTCAATGTATATCAGTCAAGCTTGTAATTTCATGGGATAATAATATTTATAAAATCCACTGACATGCCTTCACAGAAGATCACTTTTAGTTTTATATTTTCAGTATTTTTGGTACATTGGTGTGACTGTAGTGTGATAGTGTGATGCAAATGGGGCATTCATTGATGAATTGAAGAATTCATCAATTCTTCAAAGAAGAGTTGTATTTTTTTATTGGTTTATATCTTGATAGATGGACATACAAGGTTTCTGCCTGACACGGACAGAATATCAGCATTGACTGGTGCTGTTAAACCTGCAGAAACATCTCAAAAATTTGGGTGAAGTGGCTTGGGGGGTGCTGTCAGTGGAGAACTGGTTGAGAAGAAATGTGCAAGGAACTTTTGACAAATTAATCACTAAAGGTATTACTGTTGTGTTTGTCTGTCGGTGTCTCTGTGTGTGTGTGTGTGTGTGTGCGTGCGTGCGTGCGTGTGTGTGTGTGTGGGTGTGTGTGTGTGTGTGTGTGTGTGTGTGTGTTTGTGTGTGTGTGTGTGTGTGTGTGCGCGCGCATGTGTGCTGCATGTGCTTTACTATACTACGGTATGGAAGAATATGAGAAATTGACATTGTGAGGTCCAGGAAAGAGTTTAAAAAATAAACAGATAAAAATATTTGTTTAGGCATTAGAGTATAGAGTCACGGCTGATTTAAATATTGTCATGCCATGCTTCAAAAAAATACCCAATCTGCAAACTCATAATGCGTCTTTAGGTTTTTAGTTAAAAATGGAAATAGCATGTAGTAAGTAAGCCTTGCCAGTCATGAAGCCACGAGGCCCATATAGGGTAGCTTTAGGCAGCTCGATGTACAAGTACACCCCCTGGACATGACGCTAGTATGTCGCAGGGAAATGGCATATGACATTCACATAATCGCCTTTCTACTGTGTTGATGTCGTCACAAGTACAGTAATACCAATCTTCCTTTGTTTCTGTCTCCATGCATGTATCATATTGCAGGAGTATGTGCATATGGTTTGTATACTACTAAAAGCTGATATATGCATATTGCAGTCATTACTGAGTGCTGCACCATTTGCTGCAGCCACCTGACAGCAATGAACTACATTCCGTTTACGGTATATGTCCTCAAATCAATCACGAGACACGAGATGTTCAGACAGTTATTGTTGTTGAATGTCAAGTTTCCTCTTCTGTTCTTCTATTCCAACAAGGTAACGATCGAATTCCAGTACTTGAGATCATTTGTACGTTCCAGGTCTGTGATTATTGAGTCTCCAGGGAAAGTCTTTTGCGTTTAAGCAGACGGCACAATTACAATAAGAAGACAAAATGCACCACAAATATGAAACCTTCGGTATCAAGACCTTTAAAATCCACTCGGCATCTATGTAAAAGACAGTCCTTCATCTTTCTACAGACAACAGAAGAGCTTCTGGTATTTAAAGAAAGAATCGTGGTGGGGGGAAGCCAGTGAGGATTGACAAATGGGTAATTATTGCTTTAACAGGGAGCGTGTTGCAATGATGCTGCCTTCTGACACAAAACAAAGAAATATGTCTTTACTGTTCACTGAAGTCTAACGCTGGTTACCCAGCAGTGGTTTGATCTCAGTTTTACAGGCTTTGTTGTGTTTGTCGCATTAGCCTGGGCATTAAAGTTTCTGGGCAGTAAGATTTACAGACATACTATAATGCTAAGCTTGGAACTACTGCTGTGGTTTGGCTGAGAAATGGTCAAGTCAAGCTTTGTTTATATAGTGCATTTCCTAACGCGATGAAACACATAAAAGGCAATACACAAAGCTGAAATATATGAAACCAGCCATGAAATGCATAAAAAATACATATCACTCCACATTATATGCCCCAGGAAACATACACACCGTGCTGGGACACATACAGCTCACACATGCATGCGTTGTGTCCATTCATGCACAAATTCTCACCAAGCAATGGTTTTTGTTCCTGTGAAAGAGTTCTGAAGTAGGGCTTACCTCATATATTTATAAGTAAGCTAAATCATTATAGATAACAGGATCATGTACTGTGCGATACCTAGTCTAGGAAATATAATTGATGATACTGTGTAGTATAAGGCACAGGTTTTTGTTTACGGTAGTGCCAGAAGCCACTAAGAAAGCTGTCAGCATGAAATGTTATGGGGCCAATCTCCCTACAGCTGTGGGAATATTTAACATAGTGAAATGTTCAATTAAAAGTAAGAGTTGAAGAAGCTCAAAGCAAATGGGACTGATTACATTATCATAACGGGACGGACGGACAGACAGACAGAGACACAGGATGGTATAATTGTGCAGCCGCAGTATGCATCTGCAGGGCAAGACACAGCACATGTATTTGGTGTTATCATTCGATTCTTAAGTCCTCTACATATAACACTCAATGTAATGGAGCCAACCATGTAATTTCTAACAAAATTATGCAACAAGAATTCTGAGAAAATCCATCCGGAGCATCTACGGCTCTGTTAACTCGACAAGCATGCGGTGAAGCTGGAGTGGAAATGACAGACTTGCCTTCACACCCATAATGACTACATGTGTATGGAATCCATTTCATAACGTCAATATTGATCCAGAATCTCATGATACGGAACAATCAATGTTTCTCCACCTTGCGCTGCTGTGGGTGGACGGCTCCCACAGCTAGTGCCTGTATGGATCCCCTTACCGTCCACACTGTCGATTCAACGCGGTACGTAATGAAGACCGCAATACCCGGTGGGCAGGGCGGTATGTGACGCGTGCTGCATGTGCTTGGGTTTATTAAAAGAGACAGAGAGGCCAGCCTCGTATGAATTAACCAAGGGTTCACTTTTATGTTCCTACTGCAGCCTATACGTGTACAATATGCTCTGTGTAGCTGGCAAATATCTACACTTGGCCTGGCATGGCCGCCCTACCCTACTGGCAACCAGCTGTCACTCGGGAAGAGGTAGAACATGAGAGGAGAGGACCGAGGCCATTGAAGATGATAAGACCTTGAGATGATGAGATGTTGACATCATCAATGTCAGGCAGAAACCTTGTACTGTAAATGTTCAAAGCCGTTACCTTTCATTAAATGGAAAAAGAGCGTGTGTAGAGGTGCACACACATGTTCTTATTCCGTTTCCTGATAGCTGAGGCAGGCTTAGTTATTACTGTCACTAGCATTTGTTAATAGTACTGTTCATTGATTGATACAACTCACAAACAGGTTTCTCCATTTTCAACCTGGTGTCCCTGTTTCATTTAGCTATTGATAAATATCAGATCTACAAGATCTACAAAAGACCTACAAGCTCATACCGCGCCACTCGGTGGCGCGCTATGAGCTTGTAGGTCTGATATTTTTTGAAGAAAGTGTAAAAGCGTGCGGCTCAAATCTTTGAATATGTTATTTCAGAAGCAAACATTTTGACTCAAATCTTTGCTTCTTCATCCCTAGAACACCATGTTTTCAAATGGGGGTCTGCAGCCAAATATAGATAATTCTGGGGGTCCTTGGCAAAGTTGGCATGACATTACAGTATGTTGAGCATCACTAACACAGGAACATAGATTTTTTGAGAAAAAATAGAATCTAGTGTCAGAAACTAGAATCTATAGCATCAGATACTAGAATCTAGTGTCAGAAACTACAATGTACTGTCAGAAACTACAATCAGTTATCAGAAAAATATATTCATAGATTTGTGCATTATTCTCCCAATTTTTTTAAAAATATCAGACCTACAAGCTCATAGCGATGAGCTAAAGTACAACATAATGATTAGAACACCAAAACGCGTACAGGTGAAGATTAGAGGTGAAGATATTAAACAGATTTTAAATAAAAAGAAAGAAATAGCAGAAAATTGCTGATCTCTACGGCTCACAGCATGACGTCTTGATGTGCACTGTTGTGAGCTTGCGGATCAGCTATTTTTACTGACACTGACAAAGAGCACTGCCATATGCACCAAATAGGACATTCATTTGTGAAACAAGGTTTCTCTGCCTGACACTAAGTGATGCTATTGTATCAGTTCATGCCAAACCAGATAGTCTTCCATGTTTGTCCAATAAAAACCAGGGCCACCATCAAGAAATAAGAGATTCCTGTTCGCTGAGAAACAGCTCACATCAGGTATATACGACAGAGCATTGGAAGCATGAATGTGATATATATAGGGGGGCTAAAACCTTTTTATGGGTTTTAAAAGACTAAATGTAAAGGAAAGGCCATGGCTTAATACCAGGTACTGATGGATGCATTTCACCCCAAGGCCTGCCGTGACATTTACGATATGCGACAACGTTGGATTATTATTTGCAACTACTGGCCAGTGGCCGCGCCAGCCAGGCCTTTCTTCTGCACTTGCCCTTGGACTGGCTTGAACCGATCGAGAGCCATCATCTCACCAGCACCCACATATACGCTACGCCAAAAGGGTTGAATACACATGAGACTTAAACCCAGTCAACTACATGAAAATGACTACCATTCAAGTGGCAAAAAGAGGCTATTAAGATGGTCTACAGCAAGGGCCTATGTCACACAGCATCAAGTACATCATGTACGCAGACGGAATACATATTGAACATCCCAGATGACAGTTTCTTTTTTCCTTTTTTGCACCGTCTGTTATTCACTCATCCCCGTGCTAATTACCGTAGGTTTACATTTCCTAGAACCAAATGTAGCTCTGCTGTTGAAACACAAGGCTCCGCAAGCTGCTAATGGGCAAAGGTGTCACCGGCTAAATTAATGTTGCTGTTTTAGTCCTTGCAGTGTGTTATACAAAGTGCAAACAGGAAGCCACGTTATTGCCTGGAAAAAATACACAAAAATAAATTCACAAAACATTCTACTTGGTTCACCTTCACTTTTTTCCCCCTAATTAGACAGACAAACACTGGCTGGCCCTCATTTAAGCATATCATTGTTACAAACACTGTGTTGCGGGCGGTCATGGGCAACTTGTCTCAGCTGATTGATGGCAATTTCTCACCAATACGCGTGAAAGTAAACAAAACAGTCGTCTTCATAGCACAATAATACACCACATTCAATCAGCAGTCCCCTATGCAATGGAATAAGATAAAACTTTAATGATCCCTGTGGGGAAATTGTGTAAATACACAGATTGTATGCCGTTTTACTAGCAAATAAAAGTCAATCGGGCTGATTTGCATTTCAGGTTTTACAGAGATGCATTGTCTATTTTGTAGAACCTATTGCAGCCTCATGCTCATTGCTCACGTCTCAACTTGTACGTATCTGTGAGCAAATAGTTAGAGGAAGAACAATGTTATTTTTTAAAATTTGACATTATTTGACTCTTTTGATGGTATCGGCAATCATGCAGCCGATCGGCCCTTTTTTTCAACCTGCCATTTTGGGAAAGTCAACCTGGCATCCCTATTTTGGGAAGCTCATAACCCATTGCATTGTGAGCTGTATTGTACATCAGCTATTTTTAAATTATTTTCTGTTTTCTCAAATAGGTTAGAATCGATTTTGCACATGTTGACAAAGTATCTGTAATCAGATAGACTTATCGAGATCGCCCCCTGTTCCCAGAAATCTGCCATCGGTCAGGCTCTTCAACTAGTAAGTAAAGCCTATGCAGCCTTGCAGCATGCCATCTTCTATCCATTATAAGGATAAGTGGCAAAAATGAAGAGAGAAAGTTAGATCAATAACACATTAGCAGCAAGACTCACAAAAAAACATTTCGTTCACATGCTGTGATTGTAATAGGAATTGCAATTCATGTGGACTTAAACCATCTGGCACTTTTGAGCAGAGCATTTCCACAACTTTTCAATCAGTGACATCATCGACGGTGAATCTAAGCTAATTCCCTAACAGTTGCAATGTGATAATGGCAGCCATATAGTTCCATCCATCCAGCCATATAACAGTAATATATACAGTATATAATAAAATAGTATCTATATGAAAACTCCTCTTCTGCCTTACAAAACACTGCAAAAATGCTGTCCTTCATATAAGAAAAAAATATATATATTTGAGTGTAATAGTACTAGAAACAAGCAAAATAATCGTCCGTGGGGTGAGTGAATTGTACTTGGTAAGAATTCTTGTAATAAGAAATATGTTCTAAAAACAAGGTTGATAATCGTATACAACTTGCTCTTGGTTAGTAAATCCTTCTTACAACAAGAGCAATCGTACTTAAAGTCTAGATTTAAGAATAAAAGACTTGCTTAGTTCAGAGTTTTTTGCAGTGAAGAAATCTGCCTAACGAAAGGCATAATCAGAATGCTGGAACTTAATACACAAGTATATTCCCTGAGTTCCACAAAAAATGTTGTGAGGCATAAAAAAACGTAGTAGTAGTAGTACTAGTAGTACTAGTAGTACTCATAGTAGGTCAAGAGTGGCTTATTGTCGGTAGCAGCCAGTAACGACTGAGCTACTCAGACACGCGTATATTTGCTATATCTGCTTGTATTTAATGCAATGAAATGTGTTCTAGTTCAAAGCCAAATCATTTTCCATCAGTGGTCATGTGTATTCACATTCACAATAAACCACGGACACAATAAAACTGCAATCACCAAATTAAGAGGACAGTTAAACATTAGGAGTCATTTAAAAGTCTTGGAGACATGGAATAATTTCAATGTCTTAAATAAAAGTCGGTTTAAGGTCTTTAACAGCTGTTTATAATAAATAAATGTCCATCAGACACTCAGGAGGAGGCGGATGGGTGTGGACTGTGGGACTGTAAAGTCTGATGTATAATTTGTTATATGCTGGTGTCTTCCATCGAAAATCTACAAGCTCACAACACATTGCACAATACTATTGCACAACAATGTATAAATTAAGGGGTTTCATATCACTTATTGCTACTGAAAATAATCACGAATCTTAACAAAAATATGCCGATATGCAAAAATCTTACACCACAATGACTTGTGACACGTGAGCTTGTAAATCCGCTCATTCCGATGAACGTATACCCCAGAATAGGGACGATGGTGGGGTTCATGTGGTTTTAATCTTTCTGAAACATTTTTTCATTCTATAAGGGAAAACACACCTCCACCACAGCACCGCCAGGAACGGTGATTGGCGCTGGAGCGCAGTGACCAAAAAAACTGCACTGAGCAGCACTCAGTGAACTTCAAAGTTCTTGTGCTCCCCTGGCATACAAACTAGCGTTCAACATTCCTCTCAGGGACTCAGGTGTAGCACCTTGAAAAGCAAGGCCAACTATCAGGAATCTCTCATGCTGAAGCCCCTATATCACACAGCTTGCAGCTGACAAACACTATTCAGCCACAGATGAATGGTCACTCCACCTGCTTTGGACAGAGTGAAAGTAAGGACACAGTGGCACCAAATAAAAAATTCTAAAGGCATCACGCAGAAGAAAAGCATTAACATATTAACATTTCAAAGACATGATTTGAATTTACCTTCACAGACTGGTGCCAATGGGTGTATAATGGGGCATGTGTATTGCATGTTAAATAGACTAGTGATATTGAACATTGCCTGTGGCTGCCTGTTAGGATGCTCGTTATTGTTGCAATTTTACAATCATTTGTGGGCTATTTGAGGGTTTCCATTTTCGGGTCATTTGTGGGTTATATACTGTATCATTAAATGAAGCAGGGAAATCCTGCGGTCTCACTTTCATGAAATTTAATCAGATATTTAATTCAACAGAACTTTTGAGAGTTCAAGAACATCGCTCTTGATCAGATGTCTCGATAAGACACAGAATTATTATCCCACACAAAATAATAATTTCTCGCCTGCTCTGTCACTGGGACAGAAACCAGTTTCTAAAAAAAGATTTCTAAAACCTGACAGTTTTCTGAAAACCCTGTTTCTAAATGAGTGGTTCTTAAACAATTTCATGTCAAGGACAGAGAAGGACATCATAAATTATATGTAATTTGCCACTGATCCCCATCTGAAAATATTTTTGTTCCAGGGACTCCCAAGAGGAAAGGATTTGAGTTAAAAATGTTCACAGCGAAAGAATAGCGAAAGAATACAGTATATTCAAAGAATTGCGCAATATTTTCAAAATTTCTCAAAAATAACAGATCTAAAAGCATATAGCAAATAGAGTGGCACTTGGTGCCATCTATTGACATATGTGCTATTTGTCAGTAATGGAAAAGTGGTTAAAAGCTAAGGTGACACAAATGCATTCCAGTCCTTAGGGTTAACATTTACCCATGAGGCTGTTGTTCTACGTCACCAACAACATTAATTGGAGGGAAAGTCATCCACCGTGCGTTCACGCACGCACGCACGCACGCACGCGCACGCGCACACGCACACGCACACACACTAATGAGAATAAAGGCAGGGGAGGGAGGGCACTTCTGCTTGGGCTAGCTCGCCAAATTCAATCATCCCTGCTTTGTGCCTAGCCTGGCTGAGTTTCACTTTTTACAAGGTGAGTCAGAAATCCGGGTTAATGCGTCTTTTGCTTATTACGGCTCAACATGAACATTCTATGACGTGGAAATACACGGAAAATAAAAATATGGAAGCCTGTTTAAGCAGCTTTATTCTGTACTGACTTTTATATTGTTATTAATTGACTATAACTCCACATAGTAAGCATCAGGGAAATTGTTAACCCCTTGTATGTTTGTGTACTACTACTAACACAGTAATGTGCTATTCACTATTCAGCAAATACATTAGAATAAGAATTCCGTTGTGCATACTACGCCCTTCCACAACGACCACGTAAACAATTAAGATAGCTCTTCTCGTATCCATAATTATACTTATTTGCCTTGGAAGAGCTTGCAGTGAATATGGCGATATTGCATTTCCTGCAGTGTCAAACGTCATTAAATACCACTTGTAAGGCCCAAACATCTGCAGTGCAGATGCCAGAGAGTTTACAGTAAAAGTGCAGATAAATTAATGGGAGACATGGTGTGCTGCTGCCTCATTTCCAGTTCAAGCCTCGAATTACTGGTCAGAAAGTGCTTTGTGTTGTGATCTCTATTTTTCCCCTCCAACCTTATTCTCTGTAAAGCACTTTCTGATGCTGGGCATTTTTTCTTTTCCTTTTTTTCCCCTTAAACTATCGGAGCTTCAAATAAATTTGATTTGACAGGATAAAAAGTAGCTGGATGGATTAAGTTGCACATCAATTACCTTATTAATTCACATTCATCAACATAATGTCAGACGTGACTGACATAGATGTTTTAAAGAGACACTGATTTAATTTAAAGACATGTCATTGTCTTTGACCAAATGACCACAAACTAATTATCTCTGCATCTGCATTGGTAAACAGCAGGCTAAAATACTGCTGGCAAACTGAGGTTCATTTAATCAATGCAAGCTGACTGGCTTAGAGACAAAAGATTGTGACAGGTCCTCCTTCTCTCTCTATCTCTTCATCCTCCAAACAACCTCCAGTGGACAGTGGATACCCAGCTGAGAAGCTAACCCTACAAGTACTAAGTAAATAAGTAACATACAGTAACTAGCTCTAACTTAGCTTGTCTAAGTAAATTCGTATTTTCCCCCCTGCCATTGCTGTCATGTACACATTTCAATCCGCACCTTAATTGCATACACAATTTAGTAATATATTTTCTGACCATTTTCTGCCCAATATTTCTTTCACATTTTCTGCCCAATATTTTCTTCACACAAATATTCAGTGCATTTTACTGCACTGTATAGTACTGTATAGGGAAAAGACTAAGCAACATATCTAATCCTAGCAAGTAGGTATAACTATAAGTTAGTATGCAAAGGTGCGCTCATGGCACCTCATGTCACATGTGCGTGCAGCGCACTCATGCCGCTGCCAGTGTTTCCCTGCGTCTGTCAGGGATGTTTTAACCTCCAGGTGAGAGACACCTGAGAGGCAGGAAGAGCGCCAGTCTTGATCTGCTGCTATCCTATCCAGATTGAAGGGTGGTGTGTTGGAGGGGTGCGTTCGTAAATTCTTCATAGGTCATGTGGTGCTCCCATGTGATGGACAAGATCTTTTTTCAGACAGCGGACGTGAAAGACCTCCAGGGATCGTATGTGCTGTCTGTATGTTGGCCAGCCTTCAGCCATTCAGTAGTGTGAACACACATACTGCCTGGCAATGCTGATAACTGCTGATAACTGACACTACCTGTGTAAAGAATGTAAGTAAATAACTATGGCTACAAAGCGTTTTGGTTCTAATGAAAATAGACAACGTATACAATGCTGAAGGCAGATACATCTCACCCCGCAGCGCCACCAAGGGATGGTGCAGAAGACAAACATTTTCGAGACAACAGACAGACGGACAAAAAATGTAATCCCTATGTCTCACGGGACCCAAGGGGAGCGAGACAAAAAATGGCAGAACAATAAAAGACGGATCAGGCCTATGGCAAGGGCACTGGAGACAGACGAGCTCTCACCACTGTACATCGCTCTCTTCAGAGGTAAGGATTGTCATTTGTGGTACCCGAGTAGAAAATGGCTTGAACAGAGAGAGATTGAGGCCTGTCTCACCAACTTTAGAGAATGACAGCAGTTTCATCAAACACTCAAACAAGTGTTGGTGGGGCGACAACAAAAAGGTTAGTATGTGACACATCATTTTGAAAATAATGTTTTATGACTGATGATATAGTGTATTACAAAACATCATGTGTCTTTATGAGTGTAGTTATAATGCATTATGACTGCCATGAGTGAAATCATGATTCATAATGCATTATAGATGTGGGCATCACAGAAAGTGTTACCCAAATAAATAGTATTTGTTTTTTTTAATGGTCTAATGTTTTTTTAATTGGCACATATATGGCAATATTTTTTTTATTTTGTTCCCTGACATGGTGCCAGTTGTTGCTCCCCCACCCAATATCATTTGTGAGGCCATCTGTTGTTGTGAATACTTCGCCGTGTACATACAAAAGTCTCAACTTTTGCAAAGATATTCTGAAAATATGTTCACACAGGGTGACAGTTTTGCTCTTGTTTCATTTTTTGGAACACCAGAAGGCAAAAGAAAGAAAAGGGATGCCTAAAATGAATGATGGCGTAGGATGATAGAGAAGGAGCTTCACCAACATCAGAGCTGGCGGACGATAGAGAAGATGGCCAAAGACCAGCATAATGGGAGTAACTACTGTAAGTAAGAAATTCTTGGTGGGTGGACTGAAAATGTCTAGAACAGAAACTAGGTTAGAAGAGCAAAATGGTCATATTAATGTGGCAAATTTCAAGGCCTGTTTCTCACTACTTTTAGACAAAAATATTTTATAATACTATGTATGTCTGATTTATTTATTTATTTATTTATTTATTTTCTTTATTTAGATGTTTGGATGTTCAATGTTTAGTTGCAAAACACAACAACAAGACCTGTGATGTCTTGCTGGGAGCAAAACATGGGAATCTTGCCTCCCCAATGAAGTGATTTTGTTTCCACAATCTTAGACTATAGTCTATATTCTCCTTTGCTCAAAATAAAAAAGCCACTTGGGACAGTATAGTTAACAATGCAATTTAGATGTAATATATTTTATTGGAACGAGCTGTTTTATAGTAATCGTCTTCTGAATATTTATGCTTCCTCATGAATATTGATTAGGCCCTGCTGCTCACATGACATTTTGCCCATTGCCACAGAATGATCATAGTGTTCTCACTGATTATTCATGAACCTCCTCAGTCGATAAGTACTGACGCTAGCATCAAGACCGGGGTGATTTCTGTGGGAGGCCATCCACTGTGGCTTTGAAATTAAAAAAGTAAATAAGTATGGCTATATTTGACATCCAAGTAACACCAACTTAGTATGGGGTCTTTCTACTTCCACAGTTTCCTGATAACTTCATCCACTGGGGAATGCTGCCAAGCACTTCTCAGCAGCAATGGGAACTATAGGGAGTGCTGAGACTGACGTTCCTATAGTTGTAGTGCATTATGTTCTTGTTCTACAATCAGGACGTTCACAAATTCCCAGTGCAGAACTATACTATAGCTACTCTACTGAACAGCTCTCTTCTGTACGTGGAAACATTAACATTTGTCTTTGCCCGGCGCAATCCCTGGTGTGTCATTTTCACATCTCGTCTGTTTACAAAACTGGACTCATCATTGTTGTAATGGATGGACGTATGGATGTGCAGAGTGCACATTTTCAACTATCATTTCTACAATGTTTACTTGCCCTATTTCACCTCCACAGCCAAACACACATCAAAACAACGCTAACATTTCCCAATAGTAACCAAAGTGTCTTCATCCTGTCTATGCCGTTCATAATGCGTAATTTGTATGTACGTCCTTTATCCTTTATAACTGTATGGTGCCCACCTGTATTATTAGCAACATGAAAACATGTTTGCCAGGTTAGACAAGCACACCTTAGCAAACAGTGGAGCCAATCACAGCGCTGATATAGTCCGTGGTCTGCCCCAACCTCATCGCTCCTATACCTTGAACAGCCTGCAATGCATGGTGGATTACATGCGCCTCCATGCAGTGCAATCAATGCATTGTGGCAGGGGTTTTCAACATTTTTCATACGAGGGCCCACTATTTATACTACATTTTAGCCACAGACCACCATTTGATGTTGAGTTTAGTCTCTAGGACCCAAAACCAAGGATTTTAAAGTTTGGGAGAGATACACTGGCAAAACGTTGGTCAACATAGCAATTCTTCTATAATGGTACATTTTCTAATTGTGTAGATTCTTGAAAGTTAAGTAATTCAGATGTTCAAATATAAATTAACTTGCGATCGTAAAATGAGTTACAGATCTATCCAGGAGCTACAGATCTATAAGGGTCCATTTGGCTATACAACTCTCCACTATTTAGCTGGGGACCATCTGGAATCCTCTCAGGGACCACAGGTGGTCCCCGGACCACAGGTTGAAAACCACTGCATTGTAGGTTATACTGTAGGTGCATGATGGGAAGAAGGTTTTTTTGGCAGCTGCAGACTGACTATAATAAACAGGCATGGAGACTTTGGAGATGAAAGGGTTGCCGAGAGACGAGATAGCCAGTCACATAGCCGGTACTAATACCATCCCAAGGCTCACGAGGTCGGCGAACAATTATGCAGAAATAATACAACAGCTGCCAATTAAATGATGCATCATTTCTTGTTTCTTCTTATTCTTAGTATTTTTAATTAAAGGGGAATTCCACCCATTTTCATTTTTTTCCTGAGAGCGAGTGGGTGAGCTCCAAATGGAGTAAACCAAATGGACCCTATAGCAGGTCCATTTGTTTCCATTTGTACACTCTCAGAAAAAGAAAAGGAGAAACACGATTATGGTGAAACACAACTTGATGATGTCATCAAGATGTATTTCACCATGTTGTTGATTTTTTTTTCAGACCTCCATTTCTAGGAAACACAGAATGGGAGGAACATTTTCATCATGTCCACATACAACATCGCTAAGATATATTAATGACATAGTAAAATGTTGCAAAGGGGAGGAATTCCCCTTTAGCATTTTAATTTCGCTAGATGTTCTCAAGTTGTTGTGCAAACCTTTATGTAAGGCGATGTCAACCAGAGCTTTTGCCCCACAGTTCCATAATAACACATAGTTTGAAAAGGTGCAGGTGATGTCAGCATACAGTATGGTGGGCAGTATGGTCAACTGCTGTGAAGGCTGCCAGACACAGGCATCACTGCCAACAAGAGGGAACCGCATCCAAGGATGTCTCTCTTCCAATATTCAGGGGCTGAAATCATTTGGGGGCACCATCTGTCCGTCTATCACCCTGCCCTGCACCATAGACTCGAATTAAACCAATATAGCACAGAGTGCCTGCATGGGCCTCAGTCTCTCCGGTTCCTAACGCTGTGTGTGATTTAAATCTGCTGTCTTGTGTTCTAAAGGCAGAGGCGCTGATTCTTAAGTGTCCGACTCCTAATTGCTATTGGTTGAACCTTAATTATAGGTCCTCCTGATTGGCTGGCTGCCAGCTGCTAAATGTAGGCCTATGTTGACTTAAAGCAGACCACGGGGCATTGCTTGGGCACAGTTGCAGGTGTATGGCGTGTGAGAGAAAAGCCTTACTTGTAACTGTTGACGAATAAAGCCATCATTCAAGTGAAGTGCAATCTGTTATGAATTCCAAGTGGGTGCAATTTTCTTTGTTCCGTTTGTTTTTTCGTTTTAATATTTTTTTTTTCAATGGGCCAGCAGCACACATACTGCTTTGAACATTTGCCAATGTTACTGAATGGATTTTTACCATCATCCTGGATTTTTGGCAAAGTATAATTGTCAACTTGTAAAGCAGGGGCGGATGTAACATTTCCCAATTGGGGGACAGGAGAAAATGGTATGGGTGCACCTTCATCGCCCGTGGCGCTTACAGGACTATTATTAGTCAAGTAAAGCATCAATAATAACATCAGTTGTTGTTGCAGCATGCATAAAACTAAAGGTCTGACTCAGAGAGTTTTCTGTTTTCAATGATGAAATGCTGTTGGTTTAGTGGTGACACAGCTGTAGTTAGTAGCAGTAGTAGTGTTTCACATCATTTTAAATGTAAGCACTTTAATTTGAAATATCTTGGGTTGTTTTGCATGCCATCGTGTTTGGTGGGGCAGTCAGGGCATTTAGGGGGGCATTGCCCCCCTATGCCCATGCCTAGATCCATCCCTGTTTGGCAAAAAAGAGGTGCATCTTATCAAAATCTCCCTGATCAAGAAAAATTGACACTGCAGATCAGAAGGCATCTACAGTATTCGTACAGGCAACGAGCACAACTTTAATCTGGGGGTCAGTGGTGTCAAGGCGGTGTCAGCTCTCAGGAAATTGAACAATATTTCTGATTCGCAATTAACATTTATGGCCATGATCCACGCATGCGCACAGAGACAAGAAAAGAGGTGAGTCGACTGAGAGAGAAAGAGGGAGAACAATTTTACAATAGTCTGTCTGTACTGTAGTAGACCCTCTTGAATCAGCCTCGCAAACTTTTCAACCACTCTATACATTCGAGCATATTTCTTTTTGAACCTATATGTTTCTGAAAGGGTTCTTAAGACATCAACAGATATTTTGGCACCACTTTTTAGACACTCAAAACACCTAGAGGTAGATTATTTATTATAACCTTCACGGTCAGATATTTTACACAGGATGAAGCTTGTGATCCTCTCTATACAATCAATTTAGAAAATGACAAAGAAGCTATACATCACTCTGGCTTTTGATGGTGGATCTATGCCTTTGCTTCAATTTAATTGTGCCTTAAAATACAGCGCAAAAAACCCAAATCAATGACTATTAGCCCTGCATGCCTTGATCATGCGTTTTAAATAAAGCATGCAGTTTGGGAAACGCAAATCCCCTGCTATAATGTTCTACACAGCCAGATAATTACGGTCATCTTTTGCAGCCGTGCCTTATTATTTGGCTTGCACATGCAATGAGTTCCAATACTTGTTGGACATATAAGACAGTATAAAGAGACAACATTGACAAAAACAACTGCATGATTCTTCCTGAAAATGTGGGCAGACCGATAAATAAAACATTTTTTTCTTGTGCCACACAACAGTCCCCCAATTCATATCAATCAAGATTCACTTACCGGATAGGATAGGATCGCCCCCCTAGCTCGCTTTTCTCCCTTTCTTTCTGTTCTACGTCTGTGTGTGGAGCAAAGAAGAAGTCCCTCAGCTTTGGCCACAAACAGCGTTTTTCACGTTGGATTCCCCACACCGGTGTCCACTCAGTGTCCAGTCCTCCCGAGACAGACAGTCACACACAGTACAGACAGGTGTTGTGACAACAATTTTGCCTTTGTATTCCCATATGTTTTTCACCACCACCACCACCACGGCAGTGCAATTATTAGGAATGCTCGAGTTCATCACAGTCACTGGATAGCCCGTGATCATGCGCTGCCAGCCCAGCTCTCTCTCCCTCTCTACTCCGTCTCTCTGTCGCTCTCTCTTTCTCTCTCCCTCTTTCTCTCTTGAAACGGCTCTCCTCCCCTCCGCCCGCTTTCTTTCTCCTCCTCACATCTTCTGTTCTCTACCCGCTGCGGCACCAGCAGTCCACACCACTGTGTGTGGCTTCTATGGGTAATACAAATAAATAAAACGTGCTTGACATGCTGGGGAGAGAACTTGTGCTTTAAATTATGAGCCGTTTGATCGTCCCTGGTTTGTTCGCCCCGGCACGCTTTGCGAGCACATTTTTTTCAAGTCAAGTCAAATCGCGCTGATGATGGGAGAGTAGTGGAGACACGTCCTATTTATTTTCCTAAATCACCAACCATCTCCCAGCTGACGCTGCTGGAGGATTTAGGGGTTTAGAGTGTGAGAGAGAGCAAAAACAATGGTAGGTCTTTTAAGCCAGAGCAAGTATAGCAAAAACACAGAGTCGGTTTTGAGACTTTTCTGTGAACGTTGGGGTGTACATGTTTCCATTATTTTTCTCCCCCAACCCACCCTCTCCCTATTAACCTTACTGTACCTTTCTCGGTCTCAAGTTTATAGAACTGCAGTGTTAATTAATTGAATTAAATTGAATGGTGACATCTCAATTTAGCCTAATCAAAAATCCAGCCAAATTCATTAATTCATAACTGTGTGGTTGATTGATGAATAGATGGCCATAGATATAGGTTGGCCTTAATTCAACTTAGCTGGTGTGGGTCTAAAAATGTCTAGGCCCTGTAAATACTACAACAAATGTCCATCCTTCCTGGCTATTGCGATATAGGTTGAGAGTGCACCACCCGAATGAATGTTTTTTTCTTTCTTTTTTTTGACAGAAATGGAGGATTACAGTACGAGTCAAATACACACTGCAACACAACTGATAACAGTTTGGAGAATTCCTCTGTACAATTCAAGTACAACTACAACAAATCTGAAAAACTGTGATTGGACACCCTGGTTAAGAATACACTTGTGCCACAATAGTGATCACCGTGTTCATTTCATCAAGACATTAAGTGACATACAAAATACTAACTACCAAAGCAAATCATAGTGGAGCTAAAAAGGAAAAAGAGAAATATAAAGAGGAAAAGGGAGTGGGTGCGGGTATTAATTTTTTATATTGTTTTACAAAGGCCAGTTGCGAATTGCAGCCATCCGTAGGTGCCCTTAATTGAGAGTGGTGTTGAAGGAGTCAAGGGACTCACATCACATGTCTTAATGACTGTTGGTATTTTGGTGGCATGAATGGTCTCTAGGTCTCCATCTAAACCAAGGGGTGGTGACTGCATATTGGGGATAACACTCGCACTCCAAATCCTGGCGACTACGCCAGATTGTAGTATTACGCGGAAGCGGGGATTGAACCCGGGACTCCCACTCGCCAGTACAATGCACAAGTCGCGCCAATCGGGCTTGACGGGGCTGTTGTTCCTGGCTCATAGCTGGGTGCTACAAATACACTCTGAAGTTTCTTACAGAAACTGATAAATATGTAAAGAACAGTGGATATGATGCCCCAGGCCTAGCAGATTATGGAAACAAAGAACACATTGGACGGAAAAGAGCATCTCATCATTTCACTATATAGTCTGATACAGTAGTGGATGTTCATCATATCATGGGTGGGTATCAATATATGTTGTACTTATGCAAATGAGTGTTTCGCAACTGAGTCAAGCAACTATAAGGTCATAAATCATGACAGTGGCTATAGGCTATTGGGGAACTATTGCGGTTATCAGCTTGAGGCAGTACTTTATAAGAGTCCTACCAGACATCAGGGCAGGTATAGGGTTATATTGAATTAATAATAATATTTTGGTCTGCCCTGCACTCCTTTGCTGTGTATTTGCATACACAGTGTAATATGATAAACTGCTTTTAACCCATCTTAAGTATCAGGAGCAGTGAGCAGCTACAGGGGCAGTGCCTTAGAGAGCAGTTACATCAGCAAGTGTGTATACATGTTACAAGATCCTGTTTGAGGGAATACCAAAGGGTGAGCCAGAAAATAGATAGTAGCCAGGAGAATGAGACTAAGCAGGACACTGCCAAAGACATCAAGAACTGCCAGCCAGCAAATCAGTGCTGTGGGTACCAGCACACAGGCATCCATCACAAGGACGTCTGTCTACCACACAAACATACATGTACTCAAGAATGATGCAGGGGGGCAATGTACCAATGACCTGGCCAGATGTATGGAGAATCAGGATTACTGGAAGCAACAATGGAGGGCTTCTCTAAGGATAACCGTCTTAGACAGAGAATTGTCTCGCTTGGGGACCAGGGCTGGGATGGTTTCCAATGGTGGCCAGTGGCCTCTCTTCCCACTCAGCCATCGCCCACTACACATAGGTGAAAATAAAATTATATTCGTCAAAATAATTTCCCCATTCAGTTTTAAATGGTATGGACTTGTAACTTGTGTCAACCTTTTAAATAAACCGTTTTGTTTTATTTAAAGATTCTAAATCTCGACAGAAGGTTTCTGAAGAACTTCAGATTTATTATTTATAATATATACAGTATAACCTATATGTAACAACAGATAAAGTGCTTCCTTGATTGAAAGGTATAACAATCAATAGGTGTCCCACCACTATATAATCAGTATTTAGAGAATTATGTAGACTAGATACAGTATGTGTGCAAACGACATACAGCGTAGAAGCGTTAAAATCCCCCAGGGTTAGGTCTGGAGAGAAATAAATATGTTGTTCCATGTCAATTCCCAAGTTTGGCAGACAGACAGATTTCTTCCAGTGTTTCTTTCCATTTAAGCCACTCTGGCAGCCTTGGTCCCATGCACTTGATGCTATTCCATTCAATTATGGCACTGTTAGTCTGAGCTAGCTACACAGCGCCTTCGAGGTGGACCTCAAATTGGTCAGACATCTGTTCTAGTCCCCAGAGCTGAGGTGGACGTCCGTTCACTGTCTGTTTTGGCTTGGCTTAGCGGGATGAGGCTGCCAGCCTGACAACTGTGCTGAGCTCATAGGTGGGGTCAAGCTCCAAACGGCTGTTTAAGCTACTACTACTAGGGTTTCTTTTTTTAAATACACTCAACACATCTGTCTATGTGAGAGTTGCACACAAGTCAACCTGTAGCATAATAACGTGGTGTACACGTTTCACCTTTGACTCTGTGTGCTCTGGATCACACAATTGTCTTACCTAAACCATCTACCGATTTCTTTGTTGTTTTAATCTTGAGTCTAGTGATATTATATTTCTTTTATATTTAAATGTTTCCAATTTTTCCAAATACATGCATTTACATTCACATTGCATGCTCTTATCTATAGCAGCTTGTAGGCTTACTATTGTAGAGTCTTTGAAACATCAAAGTACAGAGCATTAAAGTGAAAAGGACCCCTAGTTCAGTTATATGAACACTACAGAGTTTAGTGGTAGCTTCAATGTGAATTTGCTCAAGGACAATTTGACAGAACACAGCTGTAGTGGGAATTGAACCTAGGTCCTTTCCATTAAACTGCTGTGACCACTACTCCATCCAATAGACCAACTTTATTATTTTAATGTCTATCAACTCAACTTTTAGTCAAGGGACACAGAACATAACATTAAAGAGTACATTTATAAACATAATTTACATTGGACTTGCAACTCCTATATTAAGATGCGTGATGAAAAATGTTTTTATTTTTATAAAACACAACACCAGTGTACAATTACCAGTAGGACACAACAGTGCTTTGTTATTATAATTGCATATAATTTGCATTGTAAGCATCATTGTGGAAGTCTAATAATAATAATAATTTTAAGTTGTCACAATTCAAAACAACCAATCATTTGTCCGTCTTTGTTTTGGATGAAGCTGTGTCACCAGAGATGTGCGAATGGTGCATTGGCACAGAGCCTCTTGTGGGGTGGCCTACCTTCTGTGTCTGGGCCCTTTTTCAGAAAACACATAATTCAGACAAAGGCATCTTTTGGATTGCTTGCATGCATCCTTTCATTGTGTTCAGTGGAAGGACACATTGTCTCCTTGTGACAAGGAGTATGCAGTCAAACCATGCATTTATGAATTTCTAAACAATTTAGTAAATAAGTAAAGTTACATTGAATATATTATATTATGTACTTTTGGTGATATGGAGGCCATCTCCAACCACTGTTACCCAATTATTTTAACCATAATTCAGAATAAATGCTGAATTGCTGAATTTTAATGTGCTTGTACTGCAGCAAAACCTCAAAGTCATGTGTCATTATGTAAAACTGTTACAGTTTCATGGAGATGTTGCTTCAAAATAAGATGATTATCGTCAATTCATTAAGCTGTGATAATTTGTCTTCCTAGGCAAATTACTTCTGTTATTATCAGCACAATCGTCTTATCCATTAAAGCGTGGTGTGTACGTGCCCTGCCATATTTGATTTAAGCTTTTTAATTTAATTTTATTACTATTACAGTTTACTATATGTAGTTAATTTGATCATTATGAGTCAAACAAAATTTGGTACACCTAATGGCAAAAAGCACTTGCAGTCCATAGACCGGAAACCAAATTAGTCGCAGCCTACTGTAGCTGTAATTCACAAATATATTTTAAAGATATTTTTGATACTGTTTTTATTAGATTTGATTTCAACTTTCATGCCTTTAATGATCATTAAGATGTACAGGAAATAGGCACAGAGATAAGTAGAGTGTCATGTAGCAAAGATCTTCATGAATGTAACTCAAACATGAGTTACATGTTTGTCAGGCCAGAGAGATACTGCTTGTGGCCTAGTGGCATAGACCAATAGACCAGTGGTCATCCCTATTTTTGGTACTGTTAAGTAACTTCAACTTGATAATGATCATGAAAACATCTTGATTGTGGGTCGTGACCATAGAGTAATAAAAGGATAGAGGGTTAAAGCTCATATATGTAATTTTATGGTCAACATAATAATGACATCATTTTTTATTGTTTTTATGTTTTTCATGAAGTCTTCCTTTAATTAGATCATTAATTATTTAGGACTTTTTGTATTCTTTTAGGGGCTGCACGAGGCATCCAAGAAATCCCTATAAGCTTTGTCATTGGCTAACAAGCAGTCCCGGCGGGAGTATTTCTTAGCCAATCAGGAAGTCAAATATGGAGGTGGTGGAGGACTATGATTTTAGGGCCACTGCACCTATGGTTGTCATAGATAATAGATATTTTTTAGGAAATGATTTAATAATGGAACGGTCTAAGATAAGGAAAAATGCCAATAAAATTCTGAGATTTATTGCTTATATATACTTTAACCAGAGTGATAGCCTTGCTCTTCACCTCAATAGAGGTGACATTATAGGACACTTCCACATGTCTGTATGTATAATGCCCCGCAGCTTCAACACTGGAGAGCGCCACTGGGGGCTTGGTTGTGCCCACTCCTGTGTTATAGGCTCAATCCAGTGAGTTAGCCTTGTTGCTTGCTAGCTACTGTTGACTTGAGAGAGCATCATCATTATAAAGAAGGGATGTGTGATTCTTCAAAAAAAATAATTACATAGAGCCACATGCAGCCCTATCCTCAGTCAGAAGGTTGATAGTGCAAGAGGCAGGTTATCTTAGGCTAAGATTATAGTGATTATAGTGATTCGAACGAGGCTGAGCAGTTTGGAAAATAGGTTTTCATTGCTCTGCCTGAGCTTTTACTGGCAATGGAGCAGAGCAGACACTGCCCTGTGATGTCTCTCGCATAGTCTCATTTGTACTCATGCTGCTTCCTGTGCATTGTGTTTGAAAATATAGCTATTACCATGTTGACAGGTTCCTTTCATCTGCGGGTTTATGATTTCTGAATTTATTATCTCAACCAGGCCAGCAGGCGGCGATTAGATTTTCGCCCCCGGTTTGTGTGTCCGTGTGTGTGTGGTGGCAGTGCACAGCAAATGTTGGACACCGCTGGACTGAACTGTGTCAATCTTTTCACACTCCCAGTAGGCCAAGGAAGCCACTCCATCAGATAACGCCACCATCATAAACTCACTTTATGTTTTGCGGTATAAGTCTTGAACAGTGGCAAGAGTATCCCTTTGGTCATGACAACTCAGGGCATGTTCTCTCCTCCACATCATCATAGGTGGGGCTGGCAAAAGACAATCACTTTTTTTTACACCATGATTTTGTAGCCCATTTTTCACCCGTGTCAATTATCTAAACGGTAAATGATGCATTTATATAGCACCTTTATCCAAATCACTTCATTTACTTACACTGCGCAAAAAACGAAAGTCCTGTTTAGCTTACCAGCAAACTCCCATAAACTCCACAGTATATTACTGTGTACTCCCAGATTGTACCATCACTCCTTGAGGTTTACAGGAAAAAACAGTGCCCATAATTGCCTGTTAACACCTCTTTTCACCCAGATTGTGCATCACATTCACTCATTCATTCACCCCCCCCCCCCCCCCCCCCCCCCCCCCCCCACACACACACACACACGGAAACGGTGCAAGGCAGCAACTACAACATCAGGAGCAATTAAGGGTTCAGTGTTTTGCTCAATGACACTTCAACACTCAGGGGAAGCCCGGGTTTGAAGTGGAGGTTACCATCCGGCCCCTCAGCCACCGCTGTCCTTCTTATGTGAGGACACCAGACTGACGTCATGCTTCCTTCCATGCATGAGGAGTCCAAGCTGCTTCTTTTAACCTGACAGGGGAGTTTCCCTGGTTGGATGTAACACATGGAAGGAACACGTTATTCCACAAAGTTCCTTTCCTGTCCATCAGGCACCCTGTCTGGCCAGAAGGAGGCACTTTAGAGGCCAGGATTTGGCAAAAGGGCCTGTCATTCTCCTTGTGTCTTGGGTAATAATCCTGGTCTCTGTAGGATTCAGGACATGTTCTCAGGGATTCTCAGGAATGTGAACTTCAGTTCCTGCGGGATTCTCAATTTTATGAAGTACAATAGCACAGAACTGCCAAAAGTTAGAAAATGTCGGAATTCTTACGGAAACAATAAGGGGTCTACGCACTTGGCCTCTAATAATAACTAGAACATTTATCCCTACGAGGCTGGACTTTAACAACCAAGTGTAGCCTAGTTATTTCCAACAGGTCAAACTAAAAATATATAATGCCAGTGTGAAAATGCTTGGCTTAGACTTATTTTTCTGTTTGATTCAGAAACGCAATATAATTGCCTCGATGCAAGTAATTAACAAGCATCAGCTTGACAGTGACAAACATCTCAGCTCTGCTGAGCGACTTGATTCACTTCATTATAACTTGATGATGACTACTGTGATTATGATAAGTTGTTGCATATCACAAACACAACATTATGAAAAATATATAAATATATATACATTTTTGGAAATTGTGAAATAATGTAGAGTCATTTATTAACTGTTCAACTTTAATAAGAGTTCAACTCAAAAAGCACTTTCACTTCTACCCATAGGGGGTGCTACAAATGTGAACAATTACACATTATGTCAGGAAATCTTCAGGCCTGGTGGAGATATACACTTCGCAGTGTCCTTTCCTTGTATGCACTGTGGATAATACAGTTTTAAAACAAATGCTGTAAACAAATGTATGCCCTTTAAGATATTTAATTTAAGTGAAGCAAAAAGCTATTTTATGTAGTAAGTGAGTAAGTGTGTCATTTTCAATAAATAATTGACATCTCTACATAAAATAAATAGTATTGCGTCCCCAGCTGAGGCTAGGACACAGGCTGGGTCTTTCCAGCATGCCTTGGGGCGTGTTTAGTATTTCTTATTGTTTTATTGACGTGTATTGTTATTTGCTGGTGGTGGTGCTTGGGGGAAGGTTTATGTTATATTTATTTGTTGTCATTCGTGACTACAGTACAGTAGCTTCAACAAGAACAAACGTCAACTAGTACAGAACACTGCTGCCAGGATTCTCACCAACACAACCCGCAGATCCCACATCATACCAATGCTGCTACACTCCACTGGTTGCCAGTTAGGTCCAAGATTGATTGTAAAATAATTGACATGCAAGGAACTACATGGACTGGCTCCTGTTTATATTTCTGAATGTTTACATGTTAAGCCAAACACTGGACCCCCAAACACACAGACACACAGACACACACACCCACGCACGCACGTACGCACACACACACACACACACACACACACACACACACACACACACACACACACACACACACACACACACACACACACACACACACACACACACACACAGACACACAGACACACACAGACACACACTCAGGTCTCAATATTTGCAGAAATTACTCTGATGTGGCATTTATTAGATTTAGATTACACTTTTGAATTCATCAGTACTGTACTGTAGGGTACTGAGTGCCAAAGGTCAATAGAACCAAAAAAGGGAAACAAATGGTTACAATATTTTTCCGGCTTCTAGTGATACAAGCGTCATGCTCACATGCACTCCATCATACTGTAGAATTAGAATGCTATAGGTGTGGTCACTGAAAGTCACTATTTGACTTTTTGCATGTGATACAGTGCTGGTGTGGTGGAAGTGCTGTTGGTGCCTTTGACACTGCATGGTGAAAGAATTATCACTGGAAAGTCTTTGCATGACACCCATCATAACTTTGTTGTGACTTGCAGTTGCCAAAACTTTGAAGATATTAATATTTTATTTTCCTGTTTACAGGGTTATTTTTTCAATTTAAACTATAACTTGGATAGTATGATGCATATTCCACTAGCAGCACAGTTAGTGGTGCATATCACAACGTGTGAATATAAAGGTGCATGAGCATAGATAGCACTGGCAGCAGATGTATACTGTGCACGATTATGCTTAAGCAATATTACACAAGAGGGTGTGCTTTACAATGATTATTGGCACGACAGCATTACCGCAGGGAGGAACTCTCCTGCTGAGAGATGCACTTGACCAACCAGTCACTGGTACTACAGCAAAACCCCATCCAGCTCTATGCATGGAAGTGTGCATAGAAGGAAAACTAGTGCGAGCCATATAGTAAGACAGAGATACGGCATTGAGGGGGCAGAAAACAGCCTGGCCACATTGGTTTATACAATTGCCTGAGCCCATACAACTCCAATGCATTCTGTAAACCTCCACCTGTCCCTTTTAAAGGGGCAAACTATCGAAGTCTGGTCTATGTAGAACAGCCTGACCCCAGGTCAACAGAATTGCCGTAATTCTGTCTTACTCTATGGTTCTGGCACTACTACTATGTATGCCACTTTCCCTGATGTGTTCACCCAGGTTTTGTTTTTTCCTTCGAACACAATAATGCCTGGGGTTTCCAAGGCTACTCTCCCACAAATACGGCCAATTGTGTTTGTTGGCATGCCCAGCCCAGTCGGATGCTGGGTAAAGAATGCTTGTACAAAGTATTGTTACACTTTAGGACAATATGTTTGTTCTTTTTATTTATTTATTAAGGTTCATGTTTTTGATTACTTTTTAAGTGGCTAAAATTGCTAAAATGAAAGAAAGCAGTGAATGAAGAATAATCAATAACCCCCAAAAATGTGTTTTGTAATTTTTTTTTCCAACTAAGGTTCACATTTTAGGTTGTTATTAGAAAACTTGAAAGATTTCTTGAAAGAGTAGAGAGTTATTTTATCTTCATTTATTTATTTCCATTTGCTGGTTTCTTTCATTTTAGAGATTGTTGCTGTTTTTGGAGCAGACGCATTCGAACAGGGCTAAATATGTTTTTTTTTTTTTTTTTTTCATTTCTTTTTTATTATGTTATAGTTCTACTAGAGCCCATGAAATGACATGTGGCCACAAAAGATTGAAGTGAAGGAGGTCACATTCAGCATCCCAGATGTCATTTCCTGGGGTTCATTAGGACTATACTGTACTGTGTATATATATATATATATATATATATATATATATATATATATATATATATATATATATATATATATATATATATATATATAACGTCCCAGGGAGCAGGTGGATCTTGAAGGGCCTGGAGGAAGTGACCACTTGGGCCCGCATGTCCTTCAAGCCTGCAAAGTCCAGATCCCTTGTGCTGAGGAAAGGAAAGGTCACCAACAAGTTCCACTTCACGCTTGGAAGTACACAAATTCCATCCATCACCGACAAACCAGTAAAGAGCCTGGGGAAGATGTTCGACTGCAGCCTGAAGGACAGAGCAGCCATCCAGTCTACCAACCAAGAGCTGGAGGCTTGGCTAGCCACGGTGGATAAGTCAGGTCTACCGGGCAAGTTCAAGGCCTGGGTGTACCAACATGGCATCCTGCCAAGGATCCTCTGGCCCCTCTTGGTGTACGAGGTCCCGATCTCCACTGTCGAGGGCTTCGAGAGGAGAGTCAGCAGGTTCCTGCGGAAGTGGCTTGGTCTTCCTCGAAGTCTCAGCAGCATCGCCCTGTACGGGAAGAACAACAAGCTGAAGCTCCCCATCAGCAGCCTGAATGAAGAGTTCAAGGTGAGCCGTACTAGGGAGGTGCTGCAGTACAGAGAGTCATGCGACCCAAAAGTCTCTCTAGCTGGGATTGAGGTCAGGACAGGTCGGAAATGGAGGGCAGCAGAGGCCGTGGACGTTGCAGAGTCTCGACTGCGGCACAGGGCTCTGGTGGGGACGGTGGCTCAGGGAAGAGCAGGCCTGGGTAGCAGCACTACACCACGCTACGACAAAGCGAAGGGGAAGGACAGGAGGGCACTGCTCCAGGAGGAGGTGCGAGCAGCAGCTGAAGAAGAGCGAGCCAGCAGGATGGTTGGCATGCGGCAGCAGGGAGCCTGGACGCGATGGGAGCAGGCAGCAGAGCGTAAAGTCACCTGGACTGAGCTGTGGAAAGCCGAGCCCCAGCGCATAAAATTCCTGATCCAGGCCGTCTACGACGTACTGCCAAGCCCGTCTAACCTGTTCTGTTGGGGGAAGGTGGAGTCTCCAGCTTGTGCTCTGTGCCAGAAGAGAGGGACCTTGGAGCACATCTTGAGCTGCTGTCCGAGGGGCCTGAGTGAGGGGCGCTACCGTTGGCGTCACGACCAGGTCCTGAAGGCGATAGCGAATTCCATCTGCAGTGGAATCACCTACTGCAAGCGCCTCTGCCCTGTGAGGAAGACTATCGCCTTTGTCAGAGCTGGGGAAGAACCACCTGTTGCTGCCAGGACCTCCTCCTCTGGCCTGTTGACAACGGCACAAGACTGGGAGCTGAAAGTTGACTTGGGGAAGCAGTTAAAGTTCCCAGAGAACGTGGCCAAAACATCGCTGAGACCAGACGTGGTGCTGATGTCAGAGTCCTCCAAGCAGGTTGTGCTCCTGGAGCTCACAGTCCCATGGGAAGACCGCATCGAGGAGGCCAACGAGAGGAAGAGGGCTAAATACCAGGATCTGGTGGAGGAGTGTCGGCTCAACGGGTGGCGGGCAAGGTGTGAGCCCATCGAGGTGGGATGCAGAGGGTTCGCAGGCCAGTCCCTCTGTAGGGTGTACAGCATGCTGGGCATCACAGGGGCCAGTAAGCGAAGGGCCGTTAAGGAAGCCACAGAGGCAGCAGAGGTTGCCTCACGGTGGCTGTGGATCAGGAGAGGAGACCCGTGGGTAGGGTAGCGCATCCTGGACACAAGCTGGGGTCTGATCAACCCCGGCTGGGTCGCCTGGAGGAGAGTGTATGATGTTGAAAGACCCGAAACACTCAGTGAGTCCAGGTATCATCACTGACGATGTGTCCAGGTTGCATCACTAGTTGATGTATGTTACAAGCTATATATATATATATATATATATATATATATATATATATATATATATATATATATATTTTTTTATTATATATATATCCCCATGTTTGAATGCCAACTAAAATCCCTAAAGCTAAAGAAACAAATGAAAAGAAAATAACACTCATCTTTCACTTTCACTCTAATAACTTTTCCTTTGTCTTAACTCCTTATGTTTCATTTATCATCCTTTTTTAATCCTTCATGTGTCCTGTTTCTTTCTTCTCTTCCTTTCTTGCGACTAGCTGCCTATCAACAATGTGAGTCCAATGTGAGCACTGTTTCTTCAGGAATAATACTGTCTGGTTTGTTATCAGTAAGGAGAAGAGAAAGTCGACTCTGAAAGGAGAGAGATGTGTTGTTTTGTACATTGTTTCCAGAATGTTCAGGCTGTTCTATCTTGTGCTATGTGGTGTCCATTACCTGGTACCGGTTCAGCGCTGCACATTGCACAGGCAGGTGTTACTCATTAGTGGGCTAGGCTGGTTGTTGTTCATTTGGCTGAAATCAATACATTTCATAGTGTCTGCAATTGATATGAACATTGCATCTTGCACGTGGAACATTTTTCATCAGGGCCAAACGATTAATCGACTGACAGAAAATTAATCAAGTCTCATTTTTAAATGAGATTATCTGTTTAGTGATGTACGATGTAAAACAAAATCATGTGCTATTTACAGCTTCCTCAATATGTGAATGCTTGTCTTCATTAGGTATTACCATATTATCATTAGGTATTAGCGGTTTTATGTGTGTTAACTAAATACTAACCGTCATATTTCAAAAGATTGTAACCATCATATTTAAAAAAAAAACTAAGAACATTCAGTAAAAATAACAATTGAAATACATTAGCTGTTGCTCTAATTTTAGGTGGTGTCATTGGCCTTTTACAATATTTGCTCACTTAATTGTTTTTTGCTGTACTCTACCTGATGATATTGTGTCCTTGTAAGCCATGCCACCATAACCGCCTTTTGTGTTATCCAGATGGCAAAGTACTTTTTATGATGAAGCGGCCCTGGACACATTGTCCCTTTAATGTGAAGCTACTCTGCAAAACGTGCATTGCCTTTTAACATAGCCATTTTGCGTTGGCTAATTATGTAATTTTTTGACTGCAGGTTGACTAATAGCCTGGTTGTTACGGCACCTGCTGGGCAGTGCAGAAGGGGCTGTCCCAGTACCACCTGGCAGCTAGCACTGATGACTGAGCTGGAGGGATGTTTTTTTTTCTCGTTTTCTTTTTCAGCAGCTGAGGCAGAAACCATGATAAAAGACAAACTTGAATGGCAAAGGATGCCTACAGCCTTCTGTCTGACGCAGGACCAAAAAAAAAGGGTGGGGGGGAGAGAAGAGGTAAGTAAAGAGGGCAGTTTGATGGAAAGCAACCACCACTAAGTAAACAGACCTGTCACATGTCAAAGTGACACAAACATCTACTGGAATAATAACATGCCCCTCTCCTCCACCCACGTTCCCCCCTCTTCCAGCCTGTGCAGTGCTCAGGAAGATTGGATCTGTCTCGCTTTTTCCCCCACTTTGTATGCACTATTGTGGTGTAGAGTCATGTAGTAGTTCTTCTGTTCTGTTGTGGTGCTGTAAGGCACGGGGCAGTACTTTTTTTGTGTGTGTTTTGCACATGTCCTTCACTCCTACAGTAACATAGCTTCTGCAGGAACTCAAAATATTTCATAGTGCATACTGTGATATTGTGCCATAGTTTTTTTTTCTTCAGTGACTTACATCGTATTGCGTGCAACATTCATCGTATTGCAGGCAATGAAGATGTTTATTGAGAATATGCATGTCTTATTAAAGTAATAAAAAAGAAGAAATGTAATGAATTTCAATTAATGCGTGGACAATTAAATTACCCTTATATCCCATGAAGTAGGAGGCGAGCACAGTCCAACTTGGCGCAAGTAAACAAAATAAATCAGGTATCTAATCCCCTCATGACATCTTACACCTCCCTGTCCTCTCTCCCCTGCCACTGTGCTCTATTGATGCCGAATTTCTTTCCTTCTCCTCTCTCTCCTTGGTGTCTCAGTGGGAGTGTGCAGTAATTACGCAGTCAGACGGTGTTTACAGATGCAAAAGCGCCTTAATTTATTCCAACAGTTTGCAGTAATTCCCCGGTTTAATTTATAGCTCCTCTATGCACTGGGAGAAGGGAGGGAACCCAAGAGTCAAGGCAAGGGGGAGGAGAGAGGGAGCATACGTACATTATAAAACAGAGTACAGAGGTCTACCACTATAAAGTCTATTAGCACAAAGAGACCACTATTTGAATAGTGATATCAGTTGAGTCATCTCGCTTCATGTAATGAATAGCATGTAATGAATAAATATTGTCATGGCAGCACTATGATATGGAAATATCCAAGCCTTTTTCAAGGCTTGAATACTTACAGGTAGTATCATGTTGTGCATAAAGGAAAGCTGTGAGGTGAGTTCCTAAGCAGCATCGTCCAAGTTGATTGACTTCGGAGTTTAGCCATTACTGTACTTTTCGTATTAAACCAGTAAGGTGCTGCAAACTCTCACCAGGGGCGTTTTTGGCATTAGGCAGACTAGGCAGTTGCCTAGGGCGCTATGGGGGGGCACTGGGCCGGCCACCAGACATGCATTAAAGGATCCCCAGCTAATAAGCCTCATATGGATAAATACATTATACTTATCCTCTACAACTAGAATTGAACATTTAAAACACACATAATATGGACCCGTAAGGGTCCATTTGGTAAGGGGGGCTCCAGGGAAAATCTTGCCTGGGGCTCCAAATTGCTTAGAAACGCCACTTGCCACTATTGCTTGCTGCTCATATAAACTAATAAACATGCACAGATGCGCACACAGACATTTTTGCCTGGCTTACATAATAATCTCATTCAATGTGTTCGTAATAAAAGGCAAGAGAGTGAATGATTTTTACAATGTTTTTAGCACACAATCTGGAACCGTCACATTGCAAAATCGTCAGTGACATATAAATCTGAAAGTGTATTGGGACAAATTTAAAAAGCTAGCTCCTTAAAGGTCTATTAAGATAAATTTTACAGACTCAGTTAAATTAACCAGGAGGATTTAGCCGTGTACGTCATCTACTTGAATATTGCAATTTTCAGTTACAGCAGTTTATCACTGGCTAGTAAAGATAATCAATTCTCTACACACCTCCTCGATCCCGAAAGGGAAATGTAAGCCTTTCTTATTCATTGTGGAATGCCACTTTCTTTTCAGGTCTTTCAAAAGGCATTTCCTCTGCTGCTGTCTCGATTCAAAAGTGCCAGCAAAGTGTGGCGAGGGAGACTGTCAAGACTAACGCGGAATCTGTCAATGGAAATGTGATGATTGACATTGAGAAGGGGATTGGCTATCCTCTGAACTGTCACACGGGCGCCTTAATGACCTTGTCCGAGCCACCTGAGACAGAGATATAAGCCCCAATCCAACTCTTACAAGATCAAATGTATTTTTTATTTTTTCACGGTGAAGGTATACCCAAGGAAGGAGTTCGGAATTCTGCCGTCTGGCATAGTAACCTCTTCTGTCCCATGTCAGTGAATTTCATAGCTTGTACTCCTTGGTAGGAATTGATTCTGCTGTTGACAATGAGCAGACAGAGAGAAAGGCGATGAAGATCAAAGCTAGATATAATGGAAATGTTGATGAAAAGTAAATTGATTTCTCCATTTTTTACCACACACAGAGCCCTCCTGAACGCTTCCAAGAAATATTTCTTTAGGGAAACTCTGTCTGGATTCTGTCTGAAGAACTTATTGCAGATTTTGCGTTTGTTTTAATGCTTACCCTACTGCAGTACCGGTGTTGAGAATTTGTATTTACATATTGATTCACTTGTTTTCATTGGATCTCCTGCTTGTAGCACTTTGAGATGAGGGTTTTAGTTTTAATGAATCGTGAATAAATTGCTTCTTTGTCCCCTCTCAGTTTCTATACTGCAACACTGCCAGCCTCTCTTTTGTTTGTTAATGTACGGTATACGTAGGTGACAGGAGAAACAAAAAGCAACAGGGTAAAACTTGCCAATCGATGCTGTAAACAACGGCGAAAAGAGATGGCAGAAACAGGTGGCAGCTGAGAGATGTACTCTGAGAAATGGGTGAAGATGGGAAGAAGTCAGTCTTTCATTTTGGACTTTAATATCTAATTTTCCTGTCAGTTCAATCAGCAGAAGCATAAACTAATACAGTGGTTTTCAACCTTTTTCATACCAGGGCCCACTATTTATTCAGCATTTGAGCCATGGACCACCATTTGTTGACATTTTAGCCCCACAGACTTTTTGCTTTTGTCCACAATTCCATGCTGGATTTGGGAAACAAAACAACATACAGACAACATACAGATCAAAATGACAATTCATCTTCTACATTCTCTAGTAATGTAGACTTGGCCTAATTCATATGATGAATATTTTAACTCTTGAGAGTTAAAATGTCCACACTCTCAAAGAGTTACACCTGGTTAACCAACTTTCCAATCATTTAGCTGGCGACCACCTGGAATCCTCTTAGGGAGCACTGCTGGTCCCCAGTCCAACAGACCACTTGTTGAAATTAAACCCCTGCACTAATACATTTATTTGGTTATGCTAAATGTATACGCAGTCTCATATGACTGTGCCGCTCACCGAAAAATGGAATATATAGTCGCAATTAGGCCAATGAATATCTAAGGATTAGTGTGAGGGGCTGATCAATCGATTATGAATGTGTGACTAGAACCCAATATGAATGAGATGTCCGGATCATTCGTTAGTCGTAACCTTTCAGCTTGTTTTCTCTCTGCTCTGTGTGAGAATTAATCCTATTTATATCCAATGCCACACTGGCATTGGTCTAATCTATTATGTCTGTCCTTGTTTCTCCTACCTGCCTAAACACTCCTGGGAGTTATTGTCAGCCTGGATTGCTACACTTGAAGTTGGAGTGGGGTGGGGGGTCTGCATGCTGCTGTTGAGTCAGCTCTTATTTACTGTATACGGTACATGCCCATCCAGCTTTATGGAGAAATTACACAATGGGAAAGAAATTGAAAGGAAATGAAATAAGGTACTTCAAGGAGAATAATGTATAAAATCTACATCCTGATTAATATTTGTGCTTTCAGACTTGAGAGGGAGAGCGAGAGAGAGAGGAAGAGAGCTTTAAGCATTGGGTGAAAATGGATATTGATATTTGATTGATATCTTTAGCTCAAATTGTAGCCCGAGGGTGGCTTTAGCTGAAAGGTTCAAAGGTCTACCATAGGTAGGGTTGATCCTCACTGAGCATGCTCATAGGGCAGAGCTAGAGCAAAACGCCAGTCAGTCACAAAACATGTAGTGTCTATCCTCCAGGGGCGGATCTACGCATGGACATGGGGGGGCAATGCCCCCCTAAATTGCCAGTCTGCCCCACCAAACATGATGGCATGCAAAACAACCCAAGATATTTCAAATTAAAGTGCTTATAATTAAAATGATTTGAAACACTACTACTGCTACTAACTAACTACAGCTGTGTCACCACTAAACCAACAGCATTTCATCATTGAAAACAGAAAACTCTCTGAGTCAGACCTTTAGCTTTATGCATGCTGCGTGTCTGTTGCAACTTCAACAACACCTGGTGTTATTATTGATGCTTTACTTGACTAATAAAAGTCCTGTAACTGAAAATGGTATGGGGGCAGCTTCATCGCCCGTGGCGCAAAGCAAAACGGGTGATGAAGCCGCCCCCCTACCATTTTCTACATCCGCCCCTGGTCACAAGCATGTATAGTGTCTATCCTCCCGGTATGCATGAATGAACATGACAAGTTTCGTAGCAATTCACTCATTAGATGATTGAAATATTCCATATGACAAAAGGTCAGTGGTCATGCTTTCTAATTAAGAGTCCAGGCAGAGAAGTGGCTAGAATTTTATTGTAGCTGTTGTTACTGATTACTAACCATGGAATGAAGGGGAAGCTGTGGGGAGTTTCTACAATATAGGGAACCACTTGAAGTAAAAGCACTATAGTAGGCTTATTCCAATATAGGGGTTGATTAGATAATGTGTTCATAGGATGACATTGTTTGTAAGAAAAGAACTCCTCTCACTAGTTTTGGAAGCCAATTAAACAAGAAGTATGTAAAATACTTCTCACATGACTGACACTTTTTTCTGTGGCAAACACTGAAAATAATTGTTTCACGGTGACCGTTGGGCTAGTTTGAGAGATTAGGATGGAAGGACAGATGGATGGAGAGATAGACAGATTATGTACATGTACACAAGCATGCATGCGCAGTTGCGCACGCACGCACACACACACACACACACTCTCCCCGGAAATCGGCCTGATTTTAAACAGGGTTTAATAAAGGTGCATCCAGACAATATAAATACATGAGAACTCCTTTGCAGGCTGTTGTCCAATTCATTAAAATGATCAAATCCGTGGAGGGAATAGCTAGCTTCAAATCTTTTTGTAGTAGAGACCGGTGCAGTATAGCTTTAAGCATGTTTCTCAAATTAATTTCTCACAGCAGGAATGGATATGAGATCTACTTTTGTGATCTCGGGGTGTAACGATAACCTTGTTGAATGGGTAATGTGCTTACTGGTATTGTGGAAGCCCTGGGATAGCTTTGTATAACAAATACGAGTGTGACTACTCTAGATATTGTCAGATGACATGCTTGACGAAACAAACAACTGGGTGTGTGTGTGTGTGTGTGTGTGTGTGTGTGTGCGTGTGCGTGTGTGTGTGTGTGTCATCATTTCTCCAGGAGGAGCGAAATCAATTCCCGACCGCTGCAGGCACCGCGCCAGGTCGTTGCAGCAATCTTGAATCGTTGAATCG
The DNA here is from genome assembly GCA_039105355.1 of Benthosema pterotum. Lineage (NCBI taxonomy): Eukaryota > Metazoa > Chordata > Actinopteri > Myctophiformes > Myctophidae > Benthosema > Benthosema pterotum. Next base: position 38,010,378 of record CM076975.1, on the reverse strand, counting down.
CGGCAGTTATAAATTTGTCTCAACTGGTCAACACTGTCGTGACAGATTTTTCAACTTCCGTCACACTGTTGTTGTACGACCGCAGCATACGTCGCGACAGTTATGAATGTCACGACCGTTGGCATAACAGTCGAGGGTTAAGGTTAGGTTTAGGCATAGGTTTTACTGAGGTTATGTTTAGGTTTAGGGGTTAGGGTTAGGATTAGTAGGGAATGGCGGCAGTTTTACTAACTGATGGACAAAACAGTCGACAGTTATAAAACTGCGGCGACACTTTACCTGCCGTGGCAGGTGTTGCGACAGTTTGCCAACTGTCGCGTCACCTGCCGTGGTCGGGAATTGATTTAGCTGTTTCTCCATTCATGTCTTAAAACAAATAGTGCCTCAGGTAATTATCAACATTGTATAAGACATCATACTACTTCAGATAGGCAATAAAAGAGGCTGCCCATGTGTCCCATTAACTTTGTACTTGCCATCAATGAATGTATAAAGTCAGTGACGGTGCTCCACCCGCCCAGGGTTACGTGGATGGCATACAGCTAGCCTCTTGAGAAGAGAGTGGTATTGAGAATATGCTCTCGAGAACACAATCATACTGTATCTAGACTAGACTGGTTTAGAGGCAAGAACAACCCAAGGACCTATTCATACCACCACAGGGTGGTTTGTAAGAACAAAAGAGATGTGCTGGGGTGAGTGGTGAAGTGTTTACGTCAGTAAAGTGTGAATAATGCTGTTCTTTACCGGAGACGTACTGATGGCGGTACTACCAGCTGGCATAAATCAGGCTTGCAATTAAGCTCTCAGTTTACAATCAACCCTGGATGTACAGTGTTTGTGTGTATGACTTACATGAAACACACACCTACAGTACCTAGGTCATAGATTTGATATAGCTGGGGAATGGAAAAGGGGAAGAGTTTTCAGCTAGGCTGGACTTGATGGATGCTTCACGGATGCCACTGCTTATTATTTTTGTGGGCTAACAGGAGGATAGGCAGGTTGCCCTGTCTGGAATTCAAATTATTTTCTCCAACGTTCACCAAGCATGCAAGAAACTAAACTAAAGTCCATAATTGTTAACTTTGTGAGAAAGTGGTTTCGGACGTTACACACCCACATCACCAGAGACATTATTTAGTCCAAACAGGAGGGTGGGTCTGTTCAAACGGGGAGCTGATATATAATGCACCAAGGCTGGCTGATTGATAAACATGCAAAACAATCATGACAAGACTGTCAGGGAACTAAATGTTCCCTGTACTAAATGTTCAAAACTAAATGTGCTAAATGTTCTGTTTCTAGACATGAAACAGCATGAAGTGCCCTTATCAAATGAGGGCGATCCAAGTTTCCTGGGATTCACAAAATCCCCCCCCCCCCCCCCCCCCATGCCTATGCCTAGATCCGCCCCATGTGTCAGATTGGCCTGACCTCAATGACATCACTAGGCTCGTGCAGGGCATAAGCAGCACCACAGTCTGGAAGAGGCATTTCTTACCAAGGTGCTTAAGTGCCAACATCTTAAAGATGCAATTATACAGCTTGTTTACAAATTGTGCTTGTGTTCATATTTGGAAGCCTTGGTAATGTCCATAAATCAGCTGTGAGAGGCCTGCAGATTGCAGGTATGCCCCAGCCAAACTTCTGTTAACTGTGTACACTATTTTTTGCCACTGCAATAGGCAGCAGAGGAGCTGAGTTGAACCTACGTTGACATCATGGATCTGTCTATATCAGCGGTTTTCAACCTTTTTGATACCAGCCGCTGAGGGCCCACCATTTATTCAGCATTTGAGCCCCACAGACCCCAAAACTAAAGATTTATTTTGCTTTTGTCCACAATACCATGAGGCTGGATTTGGGAAACAAAACGGGCAAAACATACAGACCAAAATGACCGTTAATCTTCTAGATTCTCTAGTTGTCTAGACTTGGGCTAATTCAGATGATGAATATTTTAACTCTTGAGAGTGTAAAAATGAAACCAAATGGACCCGCAAGGGTCCATTTGGTTTCATTTTTACACTCTCAAGAGTTAAAATGTTACATCTGGTTAACCAACTTAGCCTGGGGACCACCTGGATCCCTCTCAAGGACCACTGGTGGTCCCTGGACCCGTCTGGTCTATATAAATGAGCAAATAGGGTACGGATACAGAAATCTTCATGTGAGCATAAAAGATACACAGAAACGCACAACGGAAACGGGATACAACATTGCATAACTGGCTGGAACATGCATCCTTCCTGTATTTTCATTTTTCCACAGTACGCCAGGATATTTAATGAGGCATTAAAGGCTAAGCTGATTTTGTTTGTTTTCTGCTTTAAAGAAATCTACACAGCAGGCTTCAAAGGGCTGACCATATTATACCATCATTTAAGAAAATGCAGTTACAATACAATTCATAATGGTTGAGCCCGCTGGCATAAACAGACTGTGCTGTTCATATGAACACACCAACTACGGTGGGACATGATACTCGCCTTTTGCCATCTAAAGGTTATAGTTTGCATTTTAAATGATGATATTTATACCATAAGCTAAATGCAGTGTTATCTAATGTTTTCTGGCATTTAACGTGATAATATTTATGTACTAAGGATTTAATTGGCAGTGTGTATGTTCAATCATTCCCCATCAGAGACCACCTGGTGCATTGACTTCACCACATCTGTTGATTGCCATTACCTCGCTTGTGCAGAAAAAGTGTCCCCCATATTATTAGAAACAAGCCTGTCTACAAATAAGACCTGACTTACACTGGCAGCCAAATCCAGCCTGAATCAGATTTGAGCTACATTGAACATATGGAAAAAAAAGACTTTATATGCAAACTCTTGAAAGTGGCACCTTTCATACAATGCTTACTTGACTAATAAAAGTCCTGTAACCGAAAATGGTATGAAGCCACCCCCATTAAAGAAAGGGCCTGAAAATTAAGGCCCGGCCCTAACCGGCCCTAACAGTTCAGGCCCTAGGCCCTACCCGGCCCTACTAAATGGAATAGATTTTAGGCCCTATACCGGGCCCTAAACTGTCGGGTTTGGGCAAAATTTGAGAATTCGCCACAGATTAAAAATGAAATGGCAATCAGCACCATCTTCATATTAGGTAAATACAGAAAATAACTATTATTCTTACTATATTAAAATAATTCAATATATATTATTTTTTAATGGGGCCCGAGGCCCTACCCGGCCCTATTGATTAGCATACATTTTAGGCCCTACCCGGCCCTAAATGTCGGGTCGGGCCTGTTCGGGTTCGGTCCTGGTCGGGTTCGGTCCTGGTCGGGTTCGGGCAGAGTTTGAGAACTCTAACCCCCATACAATTTCCTCCTTCCCCAATTGGGAAATGTTACATCCGCCCCTGATACAACTTTACACTTTACAAGAAAGAATACTATGGTATTAGTATTTCCATAGAAATACTATGGATTTTATATTAACTTAACTTAACTAAAATATTTTCCATATTGGTGAGCTTCCGATCTGATTTGTTTAAATGGGTCACATGACCTGTTAGACTAATCAAATGTCTATCTTGAAGTGACACAGATCTGATTCAGACTAGATTTGGCTGCCGGGGTAAATCAGGCCTAATTGTCTCTGCCAGACCAGAGACGTCTACAGTGTAGGTGACGTAAAATAGACATAGCTTTACAACTTAGATTACATTGAAACAATTACTCCAAACTCTGATAATGTAGAAAGTATAGGGACGGCATTGGTTTTATTGTGATGATACAACAAATCTTCATTAAGCCTTGCAGATGTCTTCATATAAACATAAATCTATTTGCATTCCACTTGAAATAGTCTCTGATTGACATCACCCCCTCTATGCATATTAGTTATCTGTTAAATGACAAAGTAAAGTGTTGTGACAGGATGCCTGCCTGCATGGCAGTGGCAACAGGCAACACTTCATGAATTTGTATAGGGTGACCTCCACTATGAGGTTTTGTTTTTAGATAGCAGGATGCATATTCAAGAGAATAAGCTCTCCTACCACCATATAAGCACACCACTTTTGAGCCTCAAACACATGTGTACTAATACTGGAGGATTTGAACTGGAAGCTTGGAAAATGTATACAAATTTCAAGATTCTATCGCAAAGCTGGCTGGATGCAGATCTGGATAATGTTTGAAATATCGACGAGAATCAAAGTTCTGTTAGAAAAGTACAGTACAGCAGTACAGCACCTATTCTCTCAGAGATTATATAAAATGCGTCACACAGAAATGCAAAGCTAGTGATCTAAGGAATGTTCGGTGTCACACAATGAATGGGCGACATCTGCGTAGACTTCGCATCAACCTGTTTCGGTCCAGATGTTTGGATGGGATGACTGGCTTCTTTCCTGCAAATGTAGAGCATGTAGAGAATTCTAAACGAATAAGCACTAGCCCTGCAATAGCTTCATTACTTCTAAGTCCTATCACATCAGAAAGTGCCTCATGTGCACTTCTGCTGGGGTGATATACCTTCTCTCATGCCCCTGTAATAAGCTATAACAGTATAGGGAATACCAACAGGCCTGTGAAGACACCTCACATAACACAAAATGTGCTATTCAGAGATATTATATCAAATCACCTGTTGGCAGACACTTTGAAGTCAGTCATCCAGTCCCAACACTTTCATTGAATAGATACAAACAACAAAAACACATACCGGTAGAGAGGGGAGGTGTCAATCAAAGGCTGCTTTAAGCTCAATGAATATCTTTTATGAAGACGTTGCATCCAGAGGGACTTAATAAAGATTTGTCTCTCTCATGATTTTTTGACCAACTGGAAATGCACAGTTTCATAGAAATTATGACCTGTGGTCACAAATATACTAATACAGTATATGTCTTTTATAACTGTGGCTAGTGCTATGCTCCTTATTGGAACTGCAGCTCGGGGTATATTTTGTAGGAATTATTTTAATGGTCACTAATGAGTGTTTCAAAGATTTGGGCAATGACCGGTAATTTAGAAATGGGCTGATAATAATCATTACGGTTTGACGGATCCCCTCCTTTTAACAGGCGGATAACTGTTTGCTTCCATTTAGCCACAAGACCATTAATAATGAGGTCAAACACTGATGTTGGTCCGATTAGGCATAATCAGGCTCACATTTGGCATTTCCAATTTATTCAATACAGTAGGTATTTGACAGGGTTGGGGGTCAGGACTCGGAGCAGGCCCAGTGACAGGTTCTCAAACTGTTGGCACAGAGTGGAAGCGCACAAAGGAACACTAAGGTCACTAATCAGAGAACCATGAATTAGAAAAGGGTGTCCGAAAGTGTGTGCATGGTCAGCATCACACAGTCTACAGCAGGGGTGTCCACACTTTTTTGACTTGAGAGCTACTTTCAAAATGAGCGTCTCAACAAGATCTACACATCAAAAATGTGATTGTTGCATTACTGAAAATCCATTTCAAGCCCCCCCAGAAAGTTTGAGCTTTGAAATAGTGGTGATGGCGTTACTTAATGTTATAGTGTTTAACAATGAAAAATAGAGGGGGAGAATTGGAAGGTTTTCCTGTTCGTGCTATTAATTACTGACCTTTGAAAACAGTATTTGAGGTTTGAGTTGACAGTTTGTGATGTTGAGTTTAGTCTCTTGCACCCAAAACTAATAACTTTCACATTTTTGTCCATAATTTGTTCACAATAACAGTTATTCTCCATTTTCTAATTGCATGGACTCTTGAGAATTATGTATTTCAGATGTAATATATAGATATAATTTAACCCCTTACGGGTCCATTTGGTTTCATTTTACTGCTCTCAAGAGTTACAGATCTATAAGGGTCCAAGTGCTGGGATGACTGTCATGTGATCTACCTGCACGGCCTGATCTACCAGAAGATCACGATCTACCTTTTGGGCAGCCCTGTCTACGGTCTAAAACAGAGGTTTTCAACAGGTGGTCCAGGGACCACCAGTGGTCCTTGAGAGAGTTCCAGGTGGTCCCCAGGCCAAAGGATGTTAAGTTGGTTAACCAGATGTAACTCTTTGAGAGCGTAAAAATGAAACCAAATGGACCCGCAAGGGTCCATTTGGTTTCATTTTTACGCTCAAGAGTTAAAAACATTCATCATGTGAATCAGCCCAAGTCTACACAACTAGAGAATGTAGAAGATGAATGGTCATTTTGATCTGTATGTTTGAATGTGTTTCCGAAATCACAGCCTGGTACTGTGTGGACAAAAGCAAAAGAAATGTCATCAAATGGTGGTCAGTGGATCAAATGCTGAATAAATAGTGGGCCTTGGTATCAAAAAGGTTGAAAACCACTGGTCTAAAATGTCTGTAAAAGTGAAGATTTGAGCCATATGGTGGATCAAAAGTAGTCTACTGCACATGGTCCAACAGAATCAGTATCTAGGGGCCGTCGTCTGGAGACCCATAAAGGTCCACAGTTAATCCTATGGCAATCCGGCAAGTAGTTTCCCTAGCTGTGCTGCTTGGGAGGTGTTGTTTGACAGGTTCTGTGGTCAGCACACTTGCCAGTTTGAGCGACTAGAGAGTTGTACGTGCTGTTTGAGAGCTGCAGAGCGTTGCTGGACAAACAGGCTGAGTTATGCTCGGCACAGAGCTCATCCCCCACACACCCTGCTAAATTACTAATCAAGAATTCATTCTTGATGATTCTCAATTAGAGATCTAATTTTCCACACCACTGGCTTGACTTACGCCATCCCGGAGCATACGGGACAGAAAATATTGGAGGTAGAGGAGGGTGACAGAATTGGCATAGGTGCATATTGTTGAAAGAGGAGTGTGTGTCGTGCGTATGTGTGTGCGTGTGTGTGTGTGTGTGTGTGTGTGTGTGTGTGTGTGTGTGTGTACTGCTATCCTTGTGAGAACCAAATGCCTTCACTCGGATAGAAAAATAAGGGAGAGATGAGGGCTTATAGGGTTAGGGTAAAAAACAGTCTTTTAGTGTCCGGGTAGCTCAGTCGATAAAGCACTTGCCGCGAGGTCATGGGTTCACTCCCAGGCACTGCCAACCCAGCACATGAATAGCATCTTGCTTGATGCTATGTGTGTGTGGTAAAGTACTGGGAGATGATTGTAGAAGTTGCACACCACTTCACATTCCATCTCCCTAGCACATTCCCGGCAGCTATCTAGTCCATTGAAGTGATGCACTCATGTACCCCGACAATAAACCTCTCTGACTTACTTACTTAGGGTTCGAATTAGATTAATGGTGTTAGCTTAAGAGTTACACCTATGGGTAGAGTATAGTGGTGAATGGTACGATAGTACACATTTATGCAAAGATGGAATTAATATACTCAATGGGAATAGTCTGAAGTCCTCCCAGCTGTAGCAGTAAAATAATTAGTGTACTTAATGCGTGAATGCGTGCAGGCGGCTATGATGAGAGGACGTTTCCTTTACTGATACTTGCAAGTTTTTGCTTTAACCTCAGACAAAGTACACATAGTGCTGTGTAACAATGTAACAGTAATGTGATAGCGGCTCACAATGAAGACAGGAGATGTTTTACCCGCTGAACAATGCGCCTGGGGCTTTCATTTGGAACAAACCCATTAAAACATTTTCTTTACAAAAAAGAATAAGAATAAAACCGCGGGAGACAGAAAGAACAAAGCCACTTTCATCTGTTTTTCATCTCGGCAGATTTCCCTTTCTAAACTTGTTGGCTCGTGACCGGGGCAGCTGGTTTTACCGATCAAAACCCAAGAACTCACATTAAAAGCATTTCAGACTTTCTCATACCACAGGAAGCAGGGAGGTCAGTGTTCACAAACTGCTACACACTGAGAGACAGCAAAATCATTTTGCGGCCGCGACCAACGGTCACAACCAACCGTCCATCGGTTGCGGCAGGTGGTAAATTAGTCCCAACAGACCGTTGTTGTTATCGTTTGGCAAACCCGGCGACCGTGCCGTTGGTCGTGGTCGAAAAATAATTTCGCCCCTCCTTCATACACACTGCTTGTGAATCCTATACAAGCACCAACAGCCAAGCAAAACACATTTTTGGTACAAAATGCCTCAACCCATCCAATTACCATTGAAGGCATAAGAAGAAATTGCAACCTTTACACAATAGCCTCACCAGGAGGCCATAAAATGCCCAGAAGGCCACTTTTTCTAGTTTATACTTGGTTGCACATTGGTAATAGTCAAGGTACAAACTCACAACGCACCGTGTTGTGTTGTATTGTGTTCTGACCTTGTATATTGGCAATTTTTGGTGTGCAACATGATTTACAGCCAAGCTTGGTTATGCTGTTCATTCCAATTCCATTGAAGTCAGCCCTTTAATTGTCAAATCACCCTGAAACAAGTGTACAGTGAACCGAGACACATTCTGCTGTAATGCAGAGCACTAAAACGCTAATGTAAACAAAAGCAGTGCATTAGGCAACGGAAACAGTGCAATGGGAAACTATAATTCAACGTCAGATGGGACTTGAGGTGACGAGGGAAATGGAGTTCTCGTAGTCGGACAGACAGCACTATGAAGAAACTGCCGCACTGCATTAAAGAATTACAAGACAATACTGAGACACAGTATTTTATAGCGCGCAGACATAAAGCGATCGATGCATAATGAATTTGGTTAATAATTAAGTGGCTGGTGGAGATGGCAGCATTTGGCTTCTTACAGCTCAATGCGCTACTAAATTACATATGCAGTATCCTGTATGTTTAATCCATATCTAAGCTGAGTGGGGGAAATTAAGTCATAGTTAGTATATGAAGACAGATGCTGTGCCACTCCCCAGTGCCCAGTGGAACTAAAGTGGACATTCTTCCAGCACTGAGGAGACGCCTTCAGCACCATGGAGAGAGGCTCATTTCCCAACATACCACACAGCCCATTAAAGACTATAATAGTCTATAGGGATTCTCAACATTTTTTCATTTCAAGCATGTCCAGTTTCATATGCACAATTCCACGGACCCCTGATTGGTGCGATACTGATTTTCATCTATCTGTGGGACCCCAAATATCTACAGTAGAATCCAGAGTTAATTTAACTATGAGCTGTGCAACCTGACAAGACACGTCACATGCACTCTCATAGTCATTAACTATCAATCATTTATCTGGGGACCCCCCTGAAGGTCCCAGTTACAAAGTCAAAGCAGTAATTATCAGTACTGAAATTAAATAAACGACTTGAAACGTGGGACGTGTTCTGCCACAAGTGTGTGATAATAACGTGTTCAGCAGGGTTTATGGGTGTTACTGCAGTTAAACCGAAAATACGAAGCATTTTCTTCATAAGCTTTTGACTTTGAAAAGTCCCAAAAAAGTGCTTACTGCTATTCACCCTCATCGGGCAGAATTTGGGGCTGGTATTACAAATGTGATCCGCCCCGCCTGTGGGAACGCAGCCACAGGTGCGTGGCATGCCTTTATTTCACTCTGACCTACTTCCAGCTCGTTTTTGGAGTTGAACGAATCAGAGGAGGCGCACAGTGTGCAGAGACCCTCAAAAGGTCAGTACCTTCTGTCATGCGGCGCAGTAAATGGTTTCACAGAAACTTGGTGGCAGTGTTGCCAACTTGACGCATTTGTCATTATATTTAGCTTTTTTCAGACCTCCCCTAGCGCCAAAATTAGTGAAAAACTCCTGGCGGAAAGATTTAGTGCTTTTTTTTACTGGTGAGTTGGGGCGAAATTGATTGACACTAGGCGCCAGAGATAAAACCCTCAATTTTCACATTTTTTCCTCCTATGACAGTGGTTTTCAACCAGTGGTCCCCAGGCTAAATGATGGACAGCTGGTTAACCAGATGTAACTCTTTGAGAGCGTAAAAATGAAACCAAATGGACCCTTGCGGGTCCATTTGGTTTCATTTTTACACCCTCAAGAGTTAAAATATTCATCATGTGAATTAGCCCAAATTAGTCTACACAACTAGAGAATGTAGAAGATTAATGGTCATTTTGATCTGTATGTTCCAGGCGAGCCTCTAGCGCATTTTGGAAGTGCCACTAGTGCATTCTGGATTTTGGCAGTTGGCAACACTGCTTGGTGGTGGGAACATTCTCTGATTATTGGTAAGTGGGACACGGTGTGTTGTTGCGGCTGTTTCTTGCCAACGTAGAGAGAGCAATGGACCTTCTTTCGTGAATCGTTTTCTTGGCAGGCATACCTGTGACTTAACCAGGGTTCCTTTTGCTGGACCAGGGCCCGAAATCAGAGATGGACAGAGATAATCAGTCCTAGTCCAATTTAGCCTCTGTTCTCGTCTCTCTCTTCTCTTTCCCAGGCACAACACAGGCAGCTAGCCATCTAAACTCCCACAAGAGTGCCTGTACCAGAAGAAGTGACTTTCCCCATCTCCACTGAATACTTGAGTGTCTGGTGGTTGTTAGACTCCTTATTGGCTGAATTTACATTTTTGCAAGGACAGAGGCTATTTTTATGAACTCAGCTTAATACGGATCTGAGCCGTACCTCCTTTATCACACTTAATGCATCACTGAATTGTTCTTCCCACTGAACATTTGTTAATTTCAGTCAGTTTGAGGAAATCCATTACTGCTGCATCATTGTATAACAGATGCGTCGTGAGCTGAACTTGTTGGATCTATTAATTTTATGCATGGTCATGCATCGGCTAAATCACCGTTTCACCCCATGTCTTGGCAACTCTCGAGTATTGAAGAAAGTATTCCATCAAGGAATGAAGGCTGCCATGGAATTTCAAGCTGTACAAATGTTGATAATCAAATATAGAATCCATTTAACTACTTGAGCCCTAGCTATCCTATTCCGGGCATGTCATAGTAGGCAAACATTAGGCAAAAAACACATTTGTCACAGAGCCATTTGGCTAAGGGTAGACTCCTGAGGGAAGTATATATAGAGTTTAAGTGTTTCGTCTTGATACATAGAGTATATACACAGAGAAGGCAGTAGTGGCTGTGTTCGATCCTGGGCTTCCCCAAAGTTTTACCATTTACCATGTATAAATATATGAGCTTTTTGCATGCAACTAACATCTCTCAAGGCAATTTTCTTATGTCCGAAAACACATTTTGGTTGCATTTCATCATGTTTTAGGGTGGATACAAATGCAATATTGTGTAACTGTCAGACAGGCTGGCTATATATCCACTTATGAGATGTATGCAAGCTTAGGAAACAATATCTGAAAAATAACTGTGAGGCATGGGAATGAACTAAATAAGTGATGAAGCTGCTCACAGCCTGTCAAGACACAGTCGGCAGCTTTTCCTGAATCCCAGCCAGGTTATGAAGCATGTTAGAGGTAATTATGATGCTTTACTCCTTGTGTGCACGGACGACTAGGTCAGCAATGCATTCACTGTGCATTTTGTGGCTTGTGCAAAGACTTGGCGCCTATAGAGCCCCCTGAAAGCTTCAATGACACGGATGCTCCTGCTATCATTCCCCCACCTAACAGGTATTCCAAGAGGGGAACCTATACACCAGATTGACTAGATATATACAGTATGTATATACTTTAAGGATATTTTATCATATATTCTTTTCAACTCAAATTATGGCATACCTACCTCTGTCCCCTGGCTCCCCTCTCCGTCTAACCCCCCGTTCCCATTTATATTGGCTCATGTGGCACACCCGTTATACGATGCTCAGCAAATCACAGTGCAAAATGTCTGCATGCGGACACGTTCCGTCCACACAATTCCGCCCTCAAATTTTGAGGACGCAACATCTAACATGATTAATTATAAAGGAGGTTTAAAAACAGTTCTGCAAAAAAAAAAGGTCGCTAGGCTCTGGTTATTTAGGGGTCCTTGGCATTGAACGGTTTTGGAACCCTGTCCCCTTGCGCAAAGTGATAGTAGACTGAGGCACTATGTTAAACTCAATTCATAGGCAGACGCACGGACGGTGCCGTTTCACTTGCCAAACATAATTGATCCTCAAGCCAAATGTGTGCCAGACAGTCAGAATATGAATGGCTTTCCAGTCCCACATCAGTGCAGAGTAGCATGAAGGCTGTATAAGAGCAGTGCATACTCCTCCACAATACAGTTGATTGTGTCGCCTATGAAATGGGGCTCCTATTATTGGTGTTTTTCAATGTCCTTGTAAATGCGCTCATGCACATTGACCTACAACACAGAGAGGCGGAAACAATGCGTGACAGTTTGTCCTTTTCAATGCTCAGTGTCCCAAAAGGCAGGGTGACCCTTCACCGTCCAAAAATAATATCCGGATGGCTTGCTACATTAGGCATGGATTTCATATATTGAACTTTCCTTTTACATACTCAATATTCCCATAACAAAGGGAATGCTATATGTTGTTTCAAAAGACCCAACCAAGTGTTTAGCCTAGTTATAAAAACCTTATAAGATTTCTTACAATATGGTCAAATACCCAGGACATCTACACCAGCAGTTTCTATGGCATCAGTAGCCCTACCCCAAATAGGGTTTATTCATAACATATGGCATTATATGAATGATGCATGCAGCTTACCCCCAAAGAATTTAAAGGGACAGATCATCGGGAAATAAAACTGATTTGTTGGGCACATAAACTCACACATGTCCCAAAAACTGTCCACAGTCAGCAGAAATTCCTTTGGTCTGCGAGTTAATGAGGTTAAATTCACCCCTCCCCCAGTGCCGCATGTAGGACACTTCTTCCACATAGTGCCATCTTTATGTTGTTATGTTTCACTTTGATAGGAAATTTCAATTTTTCCAGTGCTCATAACACCGTGGGACTGCATGAACAGTCAGCCAAACAAATTGACAACTCTAGGGAACTGTAGTCAGCATTATTTTATTGCCTTCATTCTGAATAAAACTAATAAAAACATAACGCAAAAAAATCAGTGTACAGGATCTAACTTTTCAATAACAATTTTTCCTTTCGTCAATAGTATAATAAGATGACAGTTGAGTACACAATACACTTTTTACATGTTCAGCATGAACACTCAGGGCTCTCAATTTTACTGTGTACTGTGTACAATTCAATGGGATGTATTCTATTTCTAATGTAGTTTTCAACCTTTTTGTTACCAGGGCCCACTATTTATTCAGAATTTGATCCACAGACCACCATCTGATGTCATTTTAGCCCCACAGACCCCAAAACTAAAGATTTCCTTTGCTTTTGTCCACAATTCCAGGCTGGATGTAGGGGAAAACAAAAAAGGCAAACATACAGATCACCATGTCCATTAATCTTCTACCTTCTCTGGTAGCTGATTCACATGATGAATAACTTTTGAGAGCGTAAACGTGAAACCAAATGGACCCACAAGGGTCCATTTGGTTTCACGTTTACGCTCTAAAAGACTTAAATCTGGTTAACCAGCTTTCCATCATTTAGCCTGGGGACCACCTGGAATCCTCTCAGGTACCACTGGTGGTCCCGTACCACCTGTTGAAAACCCCTGATCTAGGTGATAAATGCAGCTCAATGAAGTGATCAAAATCATAACTTAGCATGGGCTCAGGCCTCATTGAGGGATTCTGCAAGGGAGAATTACCTACTTAAACAATCACTTCACAGTCAATACATTTTTTTTAAGAATTCCAATTGAGGCAAAACATAACAACTGAAACATCTCAAAGGCTCCTGTGAAAATGATTCTTCTTGGAGGCGAAATAAATTACACTGAAGGTTGAGAGGAAATAGAGCCGAGATGTAATGGTTGAAATATCCATTCACGCTCGATACAGATTTATACCCCGAACACTTTAGTGCATGTGATTATACTCGCTGAACTCATCCATCATGGTTGATGCTTGTTCTAGGCCACAGAGATGTTTTTTAATGTAACACACCTATATTAATTATGAATTCTTCCGCCTCCCCTCACATTCAATGAACACAGACTTATAGCGGCATTGCAGTAAATCTCTCTGCCAATTACACAAACCGTAAAGGTTTTAACAACTTAGAACTAATAAAGTTAATCTACCACTGCTTGGTTATTAACCGTGCTCAGTATCTTATTCTACTCCGTCAGGCATATTGATGGCATGTTAGACTTCTGCAGTGGTGGGAAAAGTAAGGACATTTCACTCAAGTACTGCACTGATGTACAATTTTGAAGTTTGCTCTTGCTTTACTGGAGAATTTCCTTTTTTTTTTGGTACTAGTTCCTTTGCAGATTTCTAGTGTTAATACCAAAAATAAAATGCATTATTATAAAGTTATATTTGCCAGCAGCACAAAAAAGTAATTAAAACCAGCCCTACATTTAGCAACTACATTGCAGTGATGACCTCATTAGCATCCAACAAACATGTATTATGAAATGGACCGTTTTCCATGAGTACTTTTAGGTCTGGTACTCTGCGAGTATATTCTGTTGCAAATACCTTTGTACGTTTCTCAAGACAGACTAGTTGCCTCGTGTCAACTATATACAGTATTTAGCACATTATATATTTATATTATCATATTTCGAGGAACAACAGCGGTGGCGTGGTTTTGCAGAGTAGTATGCCGTATGTACAAGTATGAGAGTATGCCGATGGGTAGCCAGATTGCTTTTACCCAAGTATGTATTTATTTATATCTATATACAGTATATATATATATATATATATATATATATATATATATATATATATATATATATATATATATATATATATATATATATATATATATATATATATATATATATATATATATATATATATATATATATATATATATATATATATATATATATATATATATATATATATATATATATATATATATATATATATATATATATATATATATATATACACATATATATATAGTATATATATATATACACATATATATACAGTATATATATATACAGTATATATATATACATATATATACAGTATATATATATACAGTATATACATATATATATATACAGTATATACATATATATATATACAGTATATATATATATATATATATATACTACAGTATATATATATATATATATACTACAGTATATATACATATATATATATATATATATATATATATATATATATATATATATATATATATATATATATATATATATATATATATATATATATATATATATATATATATATATACATATATATATATACAGTATATATATATATATATATATATATATATATATATATATATATATATATATATATATATATATATATATATATACAGTGAGGAAAATAATTATTTGATCCCCTGATGATTTTGTAAGTTTTCATGATTAGAAAGAAATGAGCATTCTGTCATTTTTATGGTACTTTTATTTAAACAAATAGAGACAGAATATGAACAAAAATGTCCATAAGAAAATAATATTTAAAGGTTATAAATTAATTTGTGTTAGAGCTCGTGAAATAAGTATTTGATCCCTAAGCACAACCTGACTTAGTACTTGGTGGAAAAACCCTTGTTGGCAAGCACAGAAGTCAGACGTTTCTTGTAGTTGGTCACCAAGTTTGCGCACATCTCAGGAGGGATTTTGGCCCACTCCTGGTTAGATCTTCTCTCCAAATCCTGAAGGTTTCGAGGCTGTTGCTTGCCAACTCGAAGCTCAAGCTCCCTCCATAGATTTTCTATAGGATTAAGGTCTGGAGACTGGCTAGGCCACTCCATGAGCTTAATGTGCTTCTTTGTGAGCCACTCCTTTGTTGCCTTGGCCGTATGTTTTAGGTTGTTGCCATGCTGGAAGACCCAGCCACGACCCATCTTCAGTGCTCTGGCTGAGGGAAGGAGGTTCTTGTCCAAGATCCTGCGTTACATGGCCACATCCATCCGCCACACAGTGCGGTGAAGTTGCCCTGTACCCTTAGCAGAGAAACAGCCCCAAAGCATAATGTCTCCACCTCCATGCTTGACGGTGGGGATGGTGTTGTTGGGTTTGTATTCAGCATTTCACTCCCTCCAAACACGGCAAGTCAAATGGACGCCAAAGAGTTGAATTTTGGTCTCTTCTGACCACATCACCTTCCCCGCAGCCTGGTCTGAATCATTTAGGTGTTCATTGGTGAACTTTAGACGGGCCTCTATGCACCTTCTTGAGCAGAGGGACATGACTGGGCACTGCAGGATTTCAATCCGTTATGGTGTACTATGTTACCAATGTTTTTTTTGGTGACTGTGGTCCCAGCTGCCTTCAAATCATTAACAACACCATCCCCATCGTGAGGCATGGAGGTGGAAACATTATGCTTTGGGGCTGTTCCTCTGCTAAGGGTACAGGGCAACTTCACCGCATTGTGTGGCCGATGAATGGAGACATGCACTGCAACATCATGGACAAGAACCTCCTTCCCTCAGCCAGAGCACTAAAGATGGGTCTTGAAGAAGCACATTAAGCTCATGGAGTGGCCCAGCCAGTCTCCAGACCTTAATCCTAAAGAAAATCTATGGAGGGAGATTGAGCTTTGAGTTGGCAAGCAACAGCCTCGAAACCTTGAGGTTTTGGGGAGGATATCTAAACAGGAGTGGGCCAAAATTCCTCCTGAGATGTGCACAAACTTGGAGACCAACTACAAGAAACTTCTGACTTCCGTGCTTGCCAACAAGGGTTTTTCCACCAAGTATTAAGTCAGGTTGTGCTTAGGGATCAAATACTTATTTCACGAGCTCTAACGCAAATTAATTTATAACCTTTAAATATTATTTTCTTATGGACATTTTTGTTCATATTCTGTCTCTATTTGTTTAAATAAAAGTACCATAAAAATGACAGAGTGCTCATTTCCTTATAATCATGAAAACTTACAAAATCATCAGGGGATCAAATAATTATTTTCCTATATATATATATATATATATATATATATATATATATAT